>JAYMTB010001563.1:0-10648 GCA_036897585.1 Francoa sonchifolia | reverse complement strand
GTGTTGACTTTGATAACCACACAGAGTTGTCTAAACACATCAAGCTGTTCAAGAATGATGTCGTAACCTCCAATTCTGTATCAGAACGGCGGATTTTGCTATCTCTGGAGAGAATTTTGTATAATTGGGCGATCGAACCAAGCATTGCAATTACAGATATGGATTTCAAATTTGAAGATGACGCATATACTTCTCCATTCAAGAACTTCCTCTGCCCTTTAATTAAGGAAGTCATGAAGGAGCCAGTTGTTCTGGACTCGCATCAGACATATGAGAGAACTGCTATTAATTACTGGTTCGATCTATGTATAGAGGATGGTCGTGATCCAACTTGTCCGGTGACTGGTCAGGTCCTAAAATCCTTGGAGCTAAAACCAAACATTGGATTGGCTGGGGCTATAGAAGAATGGATCAATCGGAATATTGATATTCAGGTGAAATGGGCGGTGCAGTATCTCAGTGAGGAGCCACCTTCAGTGGTTTGTATTGAACCAGTACTGGAAAATGTGTACAAGATATCGGAGGAGCATCCTTACAGCAGGTACAGAGTGAGAAATTCTGGCATTGTTGCTCTCATTGTAAAGTTGCTTAGGAACTCTTCAAAGAGTATTGGAACCCATTTGAGAAGCAAAGCTCTTATGGCTCTGCTTAGTATTGCCAAGGATGAAGAAAGCAAGGTCAGTTTATTTGTCATACTTGCTCATATGATTATGTAATTCTGTGATGTGTATAACATAAACAAATAAAGATAAACATTAAGAAAAAGTTAGATATCGTTCTAGATTGATGAAACACAAGGACACAATTAAAACTTGGGAATATGTGATACATCATCAATAATCATTCTAGTCCAATATAGCGCTATTTATAGGAAATTTTGGGGGAAAAAGGCTTAAAAATTAAAAAGCATACACGAACTAAAAGTGAGAAAATTGCATTAATTTGGAAAGTTTTACCATAGTTTCATACATGTAGCACATTCACATTGTTGATGCGTTATTGATTTTCCTGGTAAAATGCATTTAATTAGGAAATAATGCTTGAAGAGGGTATTACTAGATTAGCAATCCATGGTCTTATTGGGAGTTCAGAGAGTGAAAGAGAATATGCTGTGAAGTTATTGCTTGAGTTTTCTAAAGATGAAGCGTATTGCATAAAGATTGCATCTGAAAAGGGGGCACTGGTTCTACTCTCGAGCATGGCTGGGAATCTAGAGCATCCTACCTTATCCAATCTGGCTGAGAAGATCATAAATCAGATGGAGAGAGTGGAGGATAACATTCAGCGTTTAGCAGCAGCAGGAAGATTTGAACCTTTACTTAGTCGGCTATGTGAAGGTATGTCTACAATTGCTTCCTTTTCTTATAATAATCAATTTAAAAAGAGCGTGCAATCAACTAAAGAAGAACCTGTTTCTACATAGAGAACTGGATATTTTAGATTGAAATCTGGTTTTCCTTCAAGCAGGTTCTACTGAGGTTAAAATAGAGATGGCATCTCTGCTAGGAAAAATGACCTTGACCAATGCCAGTAAAGAACAAATTGCAAGGCAAAGTGGCAAAGTACTTGTAAATCTGCTATCTATGCCAGAAGGAAGAATACCGAGCTTGCAAGCATTGTATAACCTGTCAAGTTTGGACGACAATGCAACGGTTCTGATTGATTCTGCTGCACTTCCAGCTTTAACAGATATTCTTTTTGGTAACGAGGATGTTTCAGCAGACGCAAAGGAATTGGCTGCATCGACAATTGCAAACTTAGTATCCAATCAAGGGCACTGGGAATTAGCACCTGCCAACAAGGAAGGCCAATCAATGCAGTCAGAATCAATTGTCATTAGTCTCTTAGAACTCCTGCCTCTTGCTTCCTCTCAATGTCAAGTTGCCATTCTCCATATCCTTTATGGGATCTCATCTTCCCCCAAGGCATCTGGTAATTCTTTTCTCATTCCATCTGTCATCTAAGTACATTCATTCTGGGATCACTTGCGTTGAATTTTTACTCGTAAAACTACAGATAACATTCCATTTCTTCCTTTTCAGAGTCAGTAGCCACTCATATAACAAAACATAGGGATGGCATCAAAACCATCGTACCATTTCTTGAACATTCAGAGCTTGAACATCGAATCTATGCATTAAGGCTCACAAGAGTTCTCTCCGAACGATATCGTCAAGATTTAGCTGATGAACTGAAACCTTCTGATAAGCTACCTTTGCTCAAAGAGATAACTTTATCCAACCAATCAACAGATGGTGAGAAATCTGACGCAGCCCTTATTCTTGCCAACCTTCCCCTATCAGAAGATGAAGTGAAAACCCTCTTAGGAGCTACTTTTGTAAGATGGACAGTTTCTACTCTCAGAGACCAACGGTGTGCACCCAATGGAATAATCTCCCGAACCGCATCAAGCATGGTGGAAGGACTGTTCGGCCTCTTACTCCATTACACAAAGAGCCTTGATACAGAAACTCTGAGTCTAGTAAGAGAACTTAACCTTATGACTATTTTCTGCGAACAGCTTCGTTGTGCAACAAAACCAAGAGTGAAACAACTAGATGCACTCGGATTAAAAAATCTGTCAGAATCCGGAAAAACTCTTGCTGCTAGCACCCCAGAACCAAACCCTCGCCATTCATTCTGCACCCCCTTAATATTCATATGTGGAAGACCTTCTCCCGAACCTTCCACATGTCCAATTCACAATGCTCCATGCGAAGAAAACAGTCAATTATGCCTACTCAAAACCAACTGCATCAACCCCTTACTCAATCTTCTCACCGACAAAAACACCAATGCTCAAATCACAGCAGTTGAAGCACTTTCCACCCTCATCTTAAACACCTCAAAAAGCTTCAAAAAAGGTATCGACGAGCTTGACCAATTGGGTGTAGTTGAAGCAGTGATTGGTCTTTTCATAAGAGTCCGACCCGGAGAGCTTCAAGAGAAGACAATTTGGATGATAGAGCAGATTTTGAGAGTAGAAAGCCATTCACATCAACATTCATTGAATCAGTCACTAGTTAGAGCTTTGGTTGAAGCATTTAAGCATGGAAATGCCAATACAAAGAGGCTTGCTCAACATTCTCTCACTAGCTTAAAGCAATTATCTGGAATCAGTGGCCAAGCTTCCAGTCAAAGGTAATATTTCTAATTACTAATATTAATTATTTTTTTTGTTAATATTTATTTGCATAATTAAATTATAATTTCACCCTCTACAAAATATCATAATTCTACCAGTTGAACAACTGATACTCATTAGTGTTACTGTTGGATCCATAATATATGGGCTGGGCCTGGGCATTGGACTAGTGGCAAAGGCCCTCGTCATATTTATTCTGATTTTACATATGAATCTGTTTATTATAACGAACCCAAAAAAATATTCAAATGCAAATAGATACAAATATTAGTTATTATTGTGATGGTACGAATTTGTGTGAAAAAAAGATTGGAATAGATTTGATACTGGAGGTGGAGGATAGTACATATTTTGTAGAGGACATGAAAAGGACCAAACATCAATGTCAAATGTACAACTTGCACAATCTTACATAACAGCCAACCTCAACTTTTCTTATCTCGGTTCCCAATAATATTTTAGGACTTGGATTAATTGGAAGAAATTGATTAGATTGTGTATTAATAAATATTTTGTTAAAAATAAAAGTGAATGTGGCACCACATGTTAGGGCATGAGAATTGTATACCACTCAAGTGTCAACCTTATCTTTTATTATTATTTTCTTAGTCCAAACAAACAATTTTTGTTTTTTCATGAATTAATATATATTTTGTATTAGAAAAACAGAAAACAAATAAAAAAACATTGATTAATTATTATAGTAGATTCTTCAAATCCTAGCAATGTACTTATTTTTTATAGGGACCATATGTAATGTCTATCATGTTGGTACTTATTTTAAACTTCTCATCCAAAAATTAATTGAATTCTTAAAGTTATAATAATCATAAATATATTATTAAGCATATCAAAAATATCAATTTAATGCGACTCAATTTGTGGTCACAAATGTACCAAACAAGAGAAATATTCAAATATCCAAAGTGACGTGACGGCTGAGAATTTGGAACAGAGAAAATGAAAAAGCAGCGCAATACGACGACGTATTGTAATTACGCGCATGATTTTTCCACTTCCCACTTTCTTTCGTTTTTGAATACTGGAATAGTAAAACTGAATATTTTAATGCGGAGAACAAATAATTTGAATGGTTAAATATTTTATTATTTAATTTGGTTTATATAAGACATTTGAGAATCTTCTTTATGAATTTTAATATGTGAATTCAGGGGCATTTCAACTCCAGTTTAAAACATTCTCACAGTCAGTAAATTAAAAAGTAAAGAATTTGATTTGTCTTCAAATTTTATATTTATTCATAGTTTCTATACGTGCACGGGTCACTTAACTTAAAGCAAATTTGAAAGGGATAAAAAAGCCGACAAAATTTATTTTTCTTTTGCATATGTTAGTGTTCTTATTAGGATTTAAATGACAAGAGAGACAACATCAACATCAACATCTTAATTAACTTTAACTTTAACTTTTCCTTATAAACAAATTTAATTATGATTTTTTCTTTTGATTTGTCCAAAAATTGGGAAATTAATTTTAACATTAAAAGTATAATTGTGTTTATTTGGCAGACACCTTGTGTCGAAAAATTTAAGTGATTAAACTTAAATGTGTAATAAAATTAAAATGTTTCAGTGTACATGATTTATTATATGTATACGGAATTAATCAAATTTTTAGAAATTAATTTCAAAGACTAATCCTTTTTCAGTAGATAAGTTGTGGTTAGGGTTAAAATGAATGTCGGAGAATCGCTCTTTGGTTTTGTTTCTTGAGGCAATTCGCTGTGTTCTTTTTACATAATGTTTGCTTGATTTTTGTAGTTTGTTAACTTTTGTCTGGTTATTGTTAAGAAAATCAAAGAAAGTGAGAGAAAAGTGAAAAAAAGTGATTTTTTGTTTTCATTCTGGTTTTGTAGTTGAATAAAGTGAAACCGTGAAGTAGTGAAGCGAAATGTATGTTTCCTTGATTTTTTGAGTTTGTTCATTTTTATTTGGTTGCTGAAAAAATCAAGAAAAATGGGAGAAAGAATATGATGAAGATTAAGAAGATGATGAAGATGAAAAAGATGATGACGAAGAACAAAAAATAAAAAAATTTAAAACATATTTGTAAGGGACCCACGCAACCACGTGGCATGGATAACTAGGCAAATAGTTTGGTTACATAAGACAACTAACAGAAGTTTTAACGAAAATTACAAAATAAAACAAAATACGAGTTTAGAGAGTAAAACGTTACAAATAATCGTTTGAATGACACTTTGTTAGAAAGATATAAGTTTGGAGGATATTAGTGTATTTAAGCCTAAATATTATGTTACCTTACGATTGGATGCTTTACTTTAATATTATGTCACACTTATTATAAATATAATTCCAAATTTTTGAAATTTAAAAATCTAATAATTTAAAATTTATAGATTTAAAGTACTATGTTTCGATGCTAAAACCCAAAAAATTCTAAATTCTAAAAATTTCAAAAAATATTTGAAAGGTCTTGTCAGTAAAGTATTAGCACAGAGTATTTGTAACACCAATTAGAACACCTTATGCACATGTGTAAATAAAGCAGAAAATAAATAACACACCAATATATTTACGTAGTTCGGTGATCAACACAGCTATGTCTGCGGAACCACACCCAGATTAATAAAATTTTCACTATTCAACAAAGTTTACAAACACTAATTCGGAATTACACAGACTGGACTCCCTCCTAATACTGTCACCGAGGTTACAACACTTCTACCTTGTTTCCTCTACCTTCCTCCCGAAAGCATGATTGTTTATCTCCCAACAAGCATGATAATCATTCAAAAGATAGTAATAATAACACTGTTCCTTCTTGAAAGTAAGTTGATGTTTAACAATCTAAGGAAACATACAAGAACGCTGAAAGTTCTACCATTTAGCACGTCGTCAGTACCGTTATAATATTTCAGCTACATGATTAATGAAAATCTTCTCGTTATATAAGAGAAATTTGTCAAGTCAAATCTTCAATCAAATTATACTTGGAAACTCCTCCATAAAATATTAGTTTCCTTAAAAGTGGCTTAATAAATCTTTCCTTAAAAAGGGACAAGATTATATTATGATATCTAGTTTTCAAAATTACGAATATCTCGTGATTCTTTGTTATAGATATTATATCAAAGTATCCTGCGAATTTTTTGCTGCCATTACCATATTAGAATATTTATTGCGAAAGCACAGTCAAAATTTCCAATATGGTGTCTCACCGAGTGTTACACCAAAACTGTTTTAACAATCTCTCCCTTTGGCATTTTTGACAAAACCATCCAAGCAGCAAAATTGACCACTCAAACAGACTGGAACGCTCATAGAAACTATATAGAAACTGAGATAGTTCACCCACATAATAGCACACTTTTCTTCAGATGTTGCACTACTGCAAAGAACACATAATGCACGCCAAACACCAAACTCCTTTTTAGATCAACAATAGTAAATTTCAACCAACACACATTACCACAGTAATAGTATCAGCACACAAAAAAAATAGTATCTAAGCAACACAAAATAAAATTTGTATCTCTCCAAGACAAACAACTATCAACATACTCAACCAGCGAATAGTTCTCCCTTTTTTTGTCAAAAAGGACCAAAGCACTCCCCCTAAGCCTGGAACACCTTAAGAGTAGCAAGTATTTTCAAAAGTGCCTTCTTTCTTTTAGCAATCCTCCTTTCCACTCCCTGCAAGAATTCTAACTGCCTCGGCAAAAAATCCACCACATGAACTATAGAGTCTCCAGCGCCAGTGTCAGTATCGACTAGAACACCAGGCGCAACATCAGCATCAGACGGATTTGCCCCAGATTCATCATCTGAACCATCAGTTTGAATATCATCAATATGTTTCCCTTGAAGTAGTTTGCCAGAAATTCGAATTTAGGCGGGATGGGCTCAAAGTGGATCAGTATACCATAGATCAAGTTTAATATTCTTCTGACGCATCAACATACCATAGATCAAACACGGATATGGTAAAGCTCCATAAGTGGATTCCATCTCAGCAAAAGCAATAATCTAGTCAAGCATTTGAGACCCAACATTAAAGAGTATAGAATGACCAACCTTATATAAAAGAGTTGCAAGACTCTTTTTGACTCCAGTTGTATGCAGTGAGGGCATCCAATTCTTCAGTGACACCTTATGAAGCACCGAGTATTTAGTGCTAAGTTTAGAAGCTGGAATGATTTGAACTTTGGCCACTTTGTTTTGGTTCCTCCAGTTAAGTCCTTTATGATTGCATCATAATCTGGTTCGAATTCCAATTCAGGTATGTAACAACCTAGAAAGTCATCAATTGCTTTAGGAGAGAACATGAAATATGTGCCACGTACATAGACCCTGTGAAAATGCTCAGACTGATGGTCAAAGATATTCTTCTTTATGTTGGCATAAAAATTGTGAACAATGGCCTTGACAAAGGGCTTAGCATAAGTGACAGTTGGAAGCAGTCGTTGTGTATTTAACAAACCCCATAAACCAAGATCCTTGAAGTCTCCCTTGTGTATGTTACTGTCTTCAATAAATTTCTTCTGCACTACAACTTTCCAAATGATTTCATTGTCATCATCAAAGAACCTGGACGCCTTTTCCAGACCTATTTCTTCCCCACTATCTACAACTGTGGGTGGAACCTTAGACTTATTCTTCTGTTGTTGTTGAGAACTAGATGGTGATGTAGGCTTGTGATTCCTAGTTGATACACTCTCCTTGTCTTTAAAAGTATGTTTTGCTGAAGTCTTGGTACCTGTTTGTTTAGTTTTTTTCTTTTCAGGCTTAACAAATTCTGATTCAGCTAGCCTATTTCTCTTTATAATTACATCTTTACGAGCGTTCATTTTATACTTAATTTTAGGAGGTGTGCTCACACCCTTTTGACGCACACTGGTCCTCTCAGTAGGACTCACACCAGTTTTCTCAGTCAAACTCACAACAGGAGATGTAACAGGAACATTAGTGACACCAATATCAGCAGTAGCATAAATAGCAGTCTTATGAACAACAAACTCTTTATTAGGAGAGGGAACAGACATAGGGGATACCTATTTAGGAACATTGATTTTACTCACAACAGCTTGCGTGTTGGCCATCATTTTCTCAATATCTTTTATAAGGTCAGCAATAGACCTTCCAGGCGTTGCATCTCTTTTAGCAGTTCTTTCAGCAAAATCAGGCTCATTTGTTTCAACTCTTTCAGTGACATTCTAAGTAGACACCTCTTTTGATGCAACTTTTGACTTAGGAACCTTAGACTTGCTTGTCTCAGCAGCAGATGATGATTTAGGTTTCAACAAGGACACAATGGGAGTCTTCAATTTGTACATTGTATCCTTATTCCAGGACGGAAACCCCTTCTGAGCCTTTTCCAACACTAAGGGAGCATATGCAGGTCCAAGTACCTTTTTCTCAGTAGAAATAGATTTATGCCATTCTTCATCACTACTATCAGATACAGAGACGTGTGGGTGTTCAGGTTCACCCTCATCTGGTTCCATTGTCTTACCAGACTTAGGGTCTTGACTACCCTCACGGTTGCCACTCCTTTCACTTGGGGGTTCGAGTTCAACAGTTGCAGCAACAGGTGCTTCCCCCTCAGGGATTTTCTCCATTTACTTTTTCTTGGTCATTTTTGAACTCGTCCCAGAAACCCTAGGTTTTTGCACTACTTCACTTGATTTCTTCTTTGACGGTGGAAGGATAACTGTGTTCTTCCCACTTCTCGTTTTAGCCATGGAGTATCACTCAACACTAACACACCAAAATCGCAGAGAATGATTACAAACTGCTTAACCCACGATTTTAACAAAAAGAAAATGGGAGGGAAGGGCTTCAGTAACGGCAAGTACTGATTTCAAAAACTTCTTCCTTGAAAATCCCAAGCGTTTTACAACAAACATAAAAAAATTGCTTTAATCTCCTCATAATTCCACCAAAAACTCATTTTTTTTTTTTTTTTTTTTTATTATAACTGCTTCAGCACACACACACACCCACTTTTCTGAATATCAGGAACACCTCAAATTTTGCAGACTCCAATAGCTCCTCTTATGAACTCAAACTTTTTTGCATCTAGATTTTTGGTGAGTATGTCTGCCAATTGTTTATCAGTTGCAATGTACTCCAATGTCACTGTATTGGACTCCATAAGTTCTCTTATGAACTGATGACGGATATCAATGTGTTTAGTTCTGGAGTGTTGCACCGAATTTTTTAATATGTTGATAGCACTGGTGTTGTCACGAAATACAGTAAGAACACCTTATACAACATCATAGTCTTCTAGCATTTGTTTCATCCATAGCAATTGAGTACAACAGCTTCCTGCAGTAATGTATTCAGCTTCAGCTATAGACAGAGAGATAGAACTTTGCTTTTTACTATACCAAAACACCAAGTTATTCCCAAGATAGAAACACCCTCTAGAAGTGCTTTTTCGATCATCAACATTCCATGCCAGTCTGCATCACTGTATCCTGCCAAGTTTCCATTTGTTTCCTTAGAGAACCAAATTCCAAGATCAGTAGTACCACTTACAAATTTGATGATATGTTTCACAGCTTTAACATGAGATTCCTTAGGGTTGACTTGATATCCGGCACAAATACCTACACTGTAGCTGATGTCTGGTTTGCTGGCTATAAGATAGAGCAAACTCCCAATCCTACTTCTATATAGACTTTGATCTGCAGCCACTCCTTCCTCATCTTTAGTCAGTCTGTCATGTGTTCCCAAAGGTGTTCTCACAATTTTTGAATTTTCTAATCCAAACTTCTTTACAAGATTCTTGGCATATTTTTCTTGTGAAACAAAGATCCCATCTTTTTGTTGCTTCACCTGAAACCCAAGAAAGTATGTCAACTCACCTACCATGCTCATTTCAAACTCCTTCTTCACTAGGTTAACAAACTCATCCTTAGCAGTATTTGAGGTAGAACCAAAAACAATGTCATCAACGTATATTTGAGCAATAGTCATTCCTCCTTTGAACCTTTTAATAAATAAGGTCTTGTCAACACCACTTCTTTTGTACCCTTGACTACATAGAAACTCAGAGAGTCTCTCATACCAGGCCCTAAGAGTCTGCTTTAACCCATAACAGGCCTTGGTAAGCTTGTACACATAATCTGGTTGTTGAGGATCTTTGAATCCTTTTGGTTGCTCCACATACACTTCTTCATTCAGAAACCTATTCAAAAATGCACTCTTGACATTCATCTGGTTTAATTTAATGTTCAAATGACTAGCCACAACAAGTAATAACCTGATATATTTCAATCTTGTCACTGGTGCAAAAGTTTCATCAAAGTCCACTCATTCCACCTGTGTATATCCTTGAGCAACAAGTCTAGCCTTGTTTCTTGTGATATTTGATAGGCAAAATATGTTTGCTAATAAAATATCCGCAAGTATACGGAGTCAAATTTTGTGTATAACTTTTAGCAAATACAGATATCGATCCACAAGGACTGAATTTAACAACTACTATGAAATTGCAGTAAATAAATCCTAA
>JAYMTB010001562.1:0-10650 GCA_036897585.1 Francoa sonchifolia | reverse complement strand
TCTTCTCTATTGCACCTAAAATTACGAAAACAAATGTCACAATCTAAAATAGACCTATCGACACGCATTAAAGAACAAATTTTCAGATTTGGGAAACTTTGTGCTTGATAAATGAAATCTGAAAATGACAAGGAAACAGATCCCCTATCAACATAGCCACCGAAAGGCACAAGGAAAGAGATCTACTTTCTCACATTTTTATATTATTGGGAATAAGTAAAAAGCTAAAGAGAATTTCCAACCAAAATAACTTTTTTATGCATAGATGTCAATTTATAATACTTAAAAATAAAAAAGAAGGGTTTAATGCTCATCATCGCAATCATCCACTAATAAATCCAATAACAATTAGATAGAAAGTGAAAATTGACAAATGGAATAAAGAAAATTCGGAGACAACCAATAGGAAATCTTATAGCAACACAATTTCCAAATCACGGAAAAGAACTAAAGTACCAAAATGAAACAGAACAAACATACATGAACAAAAGGTGTAAAAAAACTCGCAAAATTTGAATTGAATGATATAGCATCAGAGGATATTAGTTGCACATTGTTACCAACATAAAAATTACTTGCTCCAAATTACAAACACCAGAAGTATACATCGATTACTTAAAAGAAGGAACAATTGGTTCATGACCAAGAACCAAGACAACTTTTGTCTTGGAGTCAATGAGCAAGAGCAAAAGGGTACAATTAAGTTTCAAGCAAATAGCAGATAGTTCATGAAAGAGGGAATAATGACATTAACAGAAAACTAATTTGTTAAAAAAAATTGAAAGAAAAATGAACCTCGACTGGACTTGACTTCACTTTTGAATATCATCCTGCGGGTTTCTCAACTTCTCTAACTTCTGTTGTAATAACAAATGGTGAAAATGAATTTTTCCGTTTGCAGAGACTTTCATCCGTCTTCTGTCCTTGTTACCTTCTTCTGACGCCTATTCCCAACACAAATTAAAAGGAAAAAAACATATTATTTACCCAAAAACTTTCAGTTGTTCGCTACCTCAGTAGTCTCGGTGAAAATGATTTTAATTTTGCTGTGCAACAAGCTGATCAAGCTTCAATTGCTCAAGCCACGCTCCCAATGCGGCACGATCCACAGATTCTAGTTCAGTGTTCATCTTTGAACCATCACTGGAGGAAGCAGTGCCTGCAGCACTTGAAATAGGCATTGGTAGCATTTCTTTGGGCTCTGTTGGAGATTCTTTAACAAGGGTTTGAACCCAAGATAGATCAGGCTCCTCTCCGTTGTTTCCGAGCTCAAATGAAGATGATCTGCGGAGCATACCCAATTCATCTGCACTAACAGCCCAGTCTGGATTCCCCTTTAAGGAACCCCATTTCGACCAAGAATTCTCAGGGGAACCAGTCATGCAACCAGAGCTTGACCCAAGTTCCCGAGAGCTGAGGCTGCGTAACTGCTCACGTTGAGCTAGCATGGAAACTCGAGAGCTCATCGGGGAGATAGGTTCCACATTTCGGGGAGACATCCTGCCTGAGGATTGCAATAGAGGATTATCAACAGTTTCTGGTGAAAAACTTGTGTTTATAGGTGATAACATGCTCTGCTGCTGCTGCTGCTGAAATTGATTGAGAATTGCAGATTTGTGCCTTGGAGAGAAAACAGCTGAAGCCAACGCTTGATCAGCATATCGAGGAGACAAGCTCTCAGCAGAAAAGAGATCGCCAAGATTTGAAGGTGTTAAGTTCTTCATCCGACCAGAATGATTCAAGGAATTAGAACTCATTGATGGTTGTGAGAAACAAGATAAGTCTTTCAGAAGTTGCTGTTGCTGCATATCATAATCTGGCAGCAAATTGAAATCCTCTGCACGAACATCTCTTGCATGAAGGGAAGATCTTAAGCGACTGGACTGAAGATTGCTGCCAGGAAGATGCAAAGTTGGTACATTTGGTTGAGGCCACGCCACAGGAGAGTGTCCGTTCGCAGATGGAGACATGGGTGGAGTGAAAGGCGAAGGAGACATCATAGAAACTGATGAAGGAGACTGAGGCAGGAGACTCATGGCCGCAGCAAAATCCATGGCAGTAGCACCAGAAGTACTCGAACGAGGAGAAGGAACAGCAGATCCAGTAGAGACATATAATGGCCGTAGTTCCTCGGCAGTGTGGGCAAAAAAGCAGACTCTCCTGGCACAGTTTATACCATCCTTGCATAGCCGTGTCCTATACTGAGCTGGATGGAGCCAGCACTCAAAAACCCCATGCGCATATTCGCACATATCTCCACGTCTACAAGCCCCCTTACGGAAATCTGGACAAGGTACACAGCTGTAGTGGAACTTCCTCGGATCCCTTCTTCGAGCATTTTCACCTGGATGAACAAAAGGGCACTCGGTCCAATCATGTGAGTAGGCCCGTGAACAAGGCCGAACCTTGAACGAATACATTCGGAATTCATCGGTAGAGTAGATACTATTCTTGATGTCAGGGAGAGATGGATCAATGGGATATTCTTTTTTCTCAGATGGAGAATAAACAGGGACATCATCTAACTTTAACTTTATTTGTACGGAATTTGAATTTGAAGCACACGTCGGCGACCCATTTTCCAGGGAAGATGAAAGCATCAGAGAATTTGAATTAGAAGTCACTGTTGAGACCAAAAGACTCTGTTTGTCAGCAGAAGTATCAGCTTTGAGGAGTTCTTCAAGAGTTAATTTCACATGTTGGAGCCTCGGAGGAACAACTAAAATGTCAGCAGGACGATTACCATTTGCATCAACTATGCTGGGATCAGCACCTGCTGCTAAAAGTAGTTTCACAATATCGACAGCATTCACAGCCCCACCTGATGCGGCAGAGTGAAGGGCAGTACTCTTATCAACACCACAGGATTGATTAACATCAGCATCAGATATTAAGAGAATAAGCTTCAGGACATCAATGCTACCATAAGTAGCAGCAACCATTAGAGGCGTTCTATACTCATTAACCATCTGCTTTGAGCCCTTCCTGCGACAGTACCACAGTCCAATCTCATCAACACTAGAAGGGTCACACTCAATCAATCGTTTAAAGCCCTCAGCATCGTTATTGGAAGCATGTTCAAGCAAACCAGCAAAAGCATCTTCAGTTTCAACAGTCAAGTTACTCATGTTTAAGTTTGCGGGTGCTTCGTTGAATATAGTAGTTCGTGTTGGAGACAAGTTTGTTTTTATCTCATCCAATCTACAGCACATGCTTTCATTTGCTGAAATTGGAAAAACCCTTATTCAGTACTACCAACTGTATAAACTCGAATGACGAAAAGTGCAAAATCCATTAAAAAAAATTAATCCAGGGCCATATCTGCTTTCTGAAAACGGAAGAAATACACAAAGTATGATGAATATTGAGTACTTCATCCATGAGGACTGAATTCCCAATAACCGATCACCCCCAAAACAACATATTGAAATTAAAGAAACTGTATTGATATAATATATAGCTATAGTTTATTCAAATGAATACATATGAACTTTTCTTCTCACTCGAAAAACTTACACAACCAACTACTAATATTGACAGATACAGTCTCTATGTCAAATGGATTTCAAGAGCAGATTTCAGGTACTAACACAAATTTCACCAAAAACCCAAAATAACATTAACACAAATTTAATATTAAACTTTTCCATCTCTTTCTCCTTCTATATTTTCTCAGCATCCAAACAGCGGTCAAACAAGATCAAAATGAATAACTACCAAATGACTACGAAACAGTCAAACTCCAATTAATCCTTAAAAAAATATAAAAAATCAACAAATACTGAAACAAAACAAAAAAACAAGCATCGAGATCAAAAATCAATGACAGTCACAACAATTCTGATCATCATACAAAAATCTCAAGCTCCTTAGCACGGATCAGCACGTGAACAAATCTAGCTGATTTTTAGCTAATAAAAAAAACTTCAAACCATGTGATCGAACAGATATACAAATTTACAACAGAGCAACACAATCATTATTACATCAAACAATCATCAATAAAATCAAAAAAATTAAAAACAGCAAACCCTTACCAGTCGCTTTCTTACTCCCTAGCTAAGAAATCCACAGAAAATCCACACGCGATTGAACTAATTTCACAGATCTAGAAAAAATACTTCACTAAAATCACTTCGAAGTTAAAGTCGAAAAAATCGCATGAATGAGAAAGTTGTGAGAGAAGAATCAGAAGTGCTTCTTCTCCTCTTCCATCTCCATTTCCTATGTTCTTCTTTTTCTAGATTATTAGAAAAAGCTAAAATGGAATTTATTATTTTAATTATAAATATTTTTATTTTTGATAAAATCGCCTATCCAATAATATGATATAAATAAATAAATCCAAGCGCACTCACGCATTACTTTTCAGTGTATCTGACCTGCACCACCGCTTTTACATCACTAATAGAATAACGACATGTCACAATAAATAAGGGTAATTTGGTCTTTTTGTAATTTTCTAATCAGGCGTGGGTTACATGTCAAGAATTGATATGTCACATTGACTGTCAGTGATGCAGCGCAGTAGTATAGTAAAATGTGTCTTTTCGGTCAAATTCATTTCAAATTCAACTGAAATTCATCTTGCATGAAACCAATTTTAAGAGGCTAAAATCTAGCGTGTGGTCGCTCGTATAGGTATTTGATACGAGTGACACGTTTCGGTGAAATAAAAGGTTGATGGTATGTGATTATTAGACCAACCGCCTTTAGATTTCTGACATGTCAGATAAAGAAGTTAATTGTGAAACCGGTATGGAAGGTGAAAAGGGGCAATGGATGACTGGTTAGGTGGGCGAGGTAAATTAAGGTGACCGGTTATTGCCAGTTACAGCGCACGTGTGCGAGAGCTTATATTAATTGAATTTTAAAGTGGACTGACGTCCGTGAATAGTCCACTTCATTTAATTAAATCATTTTCTTTCATTTTTCAGTTTTTCTTACCTATTTTCCATATTATTAATTTAAATAAATAAATTTTAAATGTTATTATTATTTTTTGATATATCTAAATAGTTACCAAAAGTAAATTTTTTTGGGATTTATTGGCACTTTAAACTTTTTATCTATTTCTCGTATATTTTGATGGACATAATTGAAGTACAGGCTTTAATATGAAAACACATATCTGGTGCATGAAATACGAATAAGATAAGAATATGATTCCAATAGATTTGATATAGTTTTAAAAATTTGTAGAAAAAATAAAAGAAAATTATATTTTTGATGAATAATTTTTTTTTTTATTTAAAAAAAAAAAAAACAAGAGAAAATAGAGAATGAAAGGGACATGGAAAATGGTGGGTGGGTAAAGAGCTAAAAATGGAACACTTGTCTAACACCATATTCCTTTGTGAATAAGTGGGCTAAATTGGCTCCCTATAATGGAACAAAATTGGGCCCATTTATTGCAATCATGGACACCTGGCATTGATTTAATGGGTTAAGAATTTCTAATAATTAATATCCTTCATTTTCATGTTTTATTGGGATAAACTTGCAACAAAATCTAAGGTTTAAATTAGATAAAGGTATAATTATTGGTTTTTCAGACAAAATTGTATTACAATTAATACCAAAATTAAAGTATGTATCATGGAAATCTAGTTTAAAGATATAACTTTTTAGGTCAAATTTAATAAAACTGGATGTAATTTTAAGTGTATTTTTGGACAATTTAAGGTTATTTTTATTTGGTTTCTAAATTGTGTTTCCGCAAAAAAAAAAAAAAAAAAAAAAAAAAAAACCCTTATACCTTAGACAATTGAGTATGGATTTGGTTATGTGGCCTGGAAAAATGTGGACCCACTTATCCAATTTCGTTACATGGGCCTGGGCCTTAAACCAATTATACTCATTTTGGCAGGCCCATTAAAAGTTACATATCACATGGGCTGGTGCATTAAGCCCATTATCACTTTGTTTTATATTGGGCCGATGTTATAAGGCTATTGGGCCATCACTGGCCCATATACAAAATTAAATGGCACTTAAAATTTCTCACTAGTTAGAAAAATGTGAATTAAATTTATAAAATTTCGAAAATAATTCAATTACTGACAGAAGTGGACAAATACTAGTAATACAGAAAAAAATAAAAAACACGCATATTTACGTGGTTAGGCAATTTAACTAGGTTTACGAGTGACACTAGATTTTTTATTTATTAAAATTAAGTTACAATACATAAAAAAAACTCTTTATATAAAAAAATGAGGACAACACGAAATTATTAAATTATTCTTCAATGCGTTTCAATATATGTAGAATGAACAATTATAACATATTTTAGGCCCAAAATTACAATTTCTAGAAAAGAGAATTTCAACAAGAAAATGATACTGAAATTAGAAATTGGAATTTTATTTGAAAAAAAAAGTAACTTTATTGAAATTGCAGGCAGAGCATTGGGGTCCATAAAATTTGTACTGTTTCCAAGAAAAGCTAAGTAAGGGATTTCAAAGGAGAATCTTTCCTCTGCTCTGCTTTTTATGATTTTTAATTTTCACGGAGTACGACTTTTTGGTCCTCCTCCTAACCACAGCTCTCATTTTTCTATCCTTTTGTTTTTGGACTATCTACCCCTATTTTATTCCCATTCTCCTTGTTTTTTATTTCTTAGGAATTATTTATAAATTATTAATTTAAATTTTGATTGGTCCAAAAACTTAAGCTTTTAGGTAATAAACTCAATATACATATCTAATACTTTTTCTCCGCAAAAATAATAAAAAAATTCAGCTTGAAAATGAAGACAAACCCAGCCTTAGTTTGAGGCTGACATACTCAATGGTCTCACCAAACACAATGCGTGTAAAATTGATATTAAACTGTTGCAACAAATATTTGATTCAAATATTTGAACTCAGAACCTAGCTATCAACGGTCTCACTAAACACAATGCATGTAAAATTGAGATTAAACTGTTGCAACAAATATTTGAACTCAGAACCTAGTTTTAGCTTGAAACTGACATACCCAACGGTCTCACCAAACACAATGCGGGTAAAATTGAGATTAGACAGTTGTAACACAGATTCAAACTCAGAACATTGATTTTGATACCATATTAAACTAACGATTGACTCAAAAACTTAAAATTTTCGGTAGTGAGCTTCATACGTATATTTAACAATGTCAAACAGAAGCACATTAATATTAGTATATATTTTTAGTCAAAATTCGTAAAATGAAATAAAAAATTTGAGTCCTTAATTTTTAATAAAGTTGCGGAAAATAGATTTGAAAAATCATAATTTTAACTATATGATCTGAATACATTAACACGGGACTTTAACTTGAATAGATTAACACAGTGATTTTAACTTTAAAAAAGTCTATCGATTTAATTAAAATTCACGACAATTGAAAAGGTGGGTTACAGAATATACGGGCGAGAAGATTATTCAACAATTTGAGAAATTTTATAAAACTAAAATTAGATGAGGGATGAAATTGAAATTGAAATGTTTTTGAAAAGTCAAATTCTACTAATCTTGTAGCCAAACGGTCCTAATTGTACTGGATTGTAGGAAGCCGAATTGTAGAGAAACCTAAAACCCAGACAAAATTTATTGAAATAAGAAATATTTTTTGAGCCTATTTCTGCTTACAACAGACTTACTTTTTCTCACTAGTGGCCATTCATTCTCTTGGATTCCTTCACTGTCTGTAATCTTGCTCCGGCGAGCTCAATCCGAGATTTTCCGGCAACGTTACAAGCTCAAGTACTTCTCCGGAGCGACATTTTCATCAAACCGACCTACTGCTGTATTTTCCTTGTTCCTTCTTCAGTCATTCGCATTTTCAGTTCTTTTGCTTAAATCTCTAGTTCATTTAGGGTTTCGTTGGTGTTCGTCTTGCATATATTCACTTCTAGCTGGGATTCTGTGGTGAGTTAGATCTTTCTCTGTTTTAACGCACAACCGAAGTAATTCCAGTTCGTATTTCAGGAAGAGCTTTGATTAATTGTTTGTTTAGGTTAAACTTTGGGTTATTTGCAAATTGTCAAACCTGAAAGTGATTGCAGTGCTTGGATGAGTATCTTATTGGCCTAATTTGGGACCCATTTGTGCCTTTCTTCAATTTAAGTTTCAAAACCCTATTTCCTTATCTCAAACTACCCAGTATTTCCGCTTCTTTTCAACTTCCACTTGCCATTTCATATTGCAGTATTTTTCAATTGAATTTAATCATCTGGGTTTTTTTTCTTCCCCTTTTTTATATATATTTCCTCAATTCTTTACTGATTGAGTGGCTATATTGTGGACCCAGTTCCGGGATTTGGATGTTTTCTTAGACGGTGCATTGGATTCTTAAATTTGTTGAGGTTTTGACTTGGTCTTTTCAGGTAACCCAACTCAGAATATTTGAATCCCTTTTCAGTTGATTGTATTTTGGTTCACTTTGGAATGTTTTTCGTATGAAATTATCTCAGAATACTTGAAATTAGATTATGTCCCATTGATTGAAACATAGTTTATTATGTGCCAAACATTGGAACATTGGCCAAATTCAAGGGCTGAATTGGTTGTTATATTGAATTATCCTTATCCCGTAACCGGCATCATTCGTATTTGAAATTGTTGGCCTGACCAACTTTTTCACCTGTTTTTGCCCAATGGTATTGAATGTAGGGATAGATGGCTTAGACATAATTAGAGTAGTTAGATGTTAGTGGTCATCATACCTGTTTTTGTTTATTCTGTGCAAATTCAAGTATGATTGAACGGAATCTTCTCATCTGCTATACCTTCATACTGTGTCTTCCTTTTGGGTCTTTGTTGTTTCCGGTTGTTGTATCCGAAATTCCCTTGGGGTCCAAACTTTCTGTGGCAGAAAATAATATTTGGGTCTCCTTCAATGGTGATTTTGCATTTGGGTTCTTCAGTCATTCTAATCAGCCAAACCAGTTTAGTGCTGGGATCCGTTTCAATTCGAATTCTATTCCCGTTGATAAACAAGTTGTTGTTTGGGTTGCCGGAGCTGGTATTGCAGTTGGTAACATGTCATATTTGGAGCTAACGAAAGATGGAGAATTGATTCTGTTTGATTCCTCTGAGGGTATCATTGCCTGGAGTAGCAGGACGAGCCAATTATCTGTTGCTTCGGCTATTCTTAGTGGCAATGGCAATCTTGTGCTCCTTGACAGAAACGAAGAAATTGTTTGGCAAAGTTTTGATATTCCTACTGACACACTTTTACCAGGGCAAAACTTGCCAGTTTCTCAAACACTTAGAGCTGCAACCAACAATTCTATATCCAGTTACTACAGTCTTTACATGAATGCTTCTGGTCAGCTGCAACTGCGGTGGGAAAGTAATGTCATATACTGGAAGAGTGGAAGCCGTTCTAGTTCAAATCTCAGTGCTGTCCTGACCTCTAATGGGGTTTTCCAACTACAAGACCAAAGATTGAACCCTGTTTGGTCAATATTTGGAGATGATCACAGTGAGGCTATAAGTTTCCGGTTTCTCAGGCTAGACATTGATGGTAATCTGCGGTTATATTCTTGGATAGAAGAGTCACAGTCATGGAGGTCAGTCTGGCAGGCAGTAGAGAATCAGTGCAATGTATTTGCAACCTGTGGCATGCACGGCATCTGTGTCATCACTGCATCGGGCTCTCCTGGATGCATATGTCCATTTAAGCTTCCAAATGAACCTTACTCGAAATGTTCTATTCCATATCAGCCGGAGTGCAAGGCTGGTTCCATCATGCATAAATTTGAACACACCTATATGTATGGGGTTTACCCCCCAAATGACTCTTTCAATCAAACTACCTTACAGGAGTGCACAAGCTTGTGCTTAAAAGATCCTCTCTGTACAGCTGTAACCTTTATGAATGATGGAACAGCACAGTGCCGAGTGAAGAAAACTGCATTTGTATCTGGTTACACTGGCCCATCATTAAGCTCAGTATCTTTTGTCAAACGCTGTTCAGACCCTCTTGCTGTTGATCCTAGTTTGGTGGTATCCTCTTCGCCACCTTCCCAACTCAAACGTTCTTCCAGGTTTTGCATTTCTTGTATGATTGGAGCTGCCACAGGTACATCTATTTTGTTTCTCGTGCTACAATTTGGAATTGGCTTCTGGGTTTATAAAAAACGGAAAGTTATCTGGAAGAAAGTTGCGTTAGCATATGCAGACCCTAATTCAAAGGGTCTGATTATGTTATCATTTGCCGATATGAATGATCTGACAGGGAATTTCAAACATCAAATTGGGCCGAGAATGTTTCAAGGCTTGCTTCCTAACAACCAGCCAGTGGCCATCAAAGACTTGGAAGCAACAATAGAAGAAAGAAAGTTCAGAAGTGTGGTTACCAAAATCTCAAACATTCATCACAAGAACCTTGTAAAGCTGGAAGGCTACTGTTGTGAGATAGGCCATCAATATTTAGTCTATGAATATGCGAAGAAGGGTTCGCTAGAGAAGTATATAGAAGATCCTAAGCTTTGTAAGAGCCTGACATGGAGAAAGAGAATAGACATATGCACAAGTGTGGCAAGAGCCATGTCTTATTTGCATACGGGATGTAGAGAGTTTGTCAGCCACGGGAATCTGAAATGTGAAAATGTGCTCTTGGATGATACTTTGGACGCCAAGGTGACTGAATTCGGCCTAGGATCACTACACAACGAGG
>JAYMTB010001561.1:0-10651 GCA_036897585.1 Francoa sonchifolia | reverse complement strand
TATTATTTAATATTTATTTATTATTTTTAAATTTTAAATTTTACACCTACTTTTAAAATATTGATCTGATCCAAAATTTAAAACGAATCTTACATATAACTTCTCAAAAGTCAAAAAATGCAATAAGTAGTATTGCTCTAACTTACGAAAATGACTTATAATGACTTCATGAGAAAATCATAAGTCATTTATGGGTTTTAAAAGTCAAAATGAATTACAAAAATCCTAAGTTTTTTTTTCGCTCTCCATTTTTTCAATTTTTTTTTTGTGTGTTTTAAAGAGATAAATAAAATATTAAAAAATCATGAAAATATAACAATTATTGCACTTCTTTACACTAAATTTTATCTAATATTTTTAAATTGGACAAAATATAATTTTAAACACAAATTGAAATGTCAATTAAATTTTCCTACAAGTATTTTTTTTCCTTTTAAATTTTATATTATTTTATAAATAGTACACTAAAAAAATTTATCTATGAAAAACTAAACCTAATTTATATGTGAAATATTTAATGGCAAAAAATCATTTCAAAATCAACTTATGACTTAATACTAAAAAAAAAGTAAAAAATAAATAAATACATGTCAAACATAACTTTTGACTTAATGACTTATGAAATTAATTTCAGAAATTATCATACCAAATATACTTTTATGATAAGTCAAAATGTCATGGTACATTATTTCATAATTCATTCCCCACGAAGTCAATATATTAAAAGTCATTTTAAAATAAGTCATACCAAAATGCACTTTAGTAATGAAATAAATGGTAGATCAATATGTTACCAAAATTGATGACCATGATTGAGAAATTCTTGAGTTGTCTAATTCAACCAACAAAATTAAGTTGCAACTCTGTGAAACCATCACAATCCCGTGCATTTTTTTTAAGTATGATATAATCAAGCTTAGTAATGAAAATAATTATCCAATCATATGTGAGAAAAATGAACATTTATCATAAAAAAGTTTATAAAAGTATGATTATGTTAGATTCGTTAAATGCTTGCAATACCATATTCGTGTGCGTGTAAAAAAATTCTAAAAGTTGGCTTTTTATGTCACATTCATTCTTAAACCGATTTTGACATTCTTGGTATTAAAACGGCTGAGTGTGTCATGTTGTCGTTATTTTTTATCCCTTTTTCTAGAAAGTTAAAGTGGTAATATTCACCATTGATGATTCTTGATGAAAAAATAATTGTGAAAGTTAAGGAATATATACGGTTATTAGCCTAATCTATATATTTGTTTATGATTTTAATTGAGTCATAATATAAAGCATAAAGTTTAAGAAAAAAGACTAGAAGATTCATATTATTTGTATGTTAAGAATAAAAATGACTGAAAACTTGTAATTCTATTATTTTGATAATGATAATCGGAAGTACGATTAATTCAGGAAAAAAAAAAGTTAATATATTATTTTGTAAACTGTGCTTTGAAAATGAAAACATATTGCCAAATCAAAATTTTCTTTTTCCACAACATAGTAGGATGAATTCGCTTTGAAATTTTGAATATTCTTGTTTTAGCGTTTTGAAAATGCGAACCTATTTTAATTCACTTTTGAGGTAAGTTTAAGTTTTTTTTATTTACTTTTTCCTATCAACAACAATGTCGAAATTGTCAATAATAAATATAAGGTTAAGTTTGCTTACATTTAAGAAAAACCTATACATGAATTTTCACACAATCAAAATGATTAGCAAATTGAAGTCTAAATTGAAGTGAATTGTGTGTTTCTCTCTATATATATACCAAACAACAATTTAAACGACATTAATATTAGTTTGTAAATATTGAATACCGCATTCAAATTTACAAATTCTAACTAAATAAGAGGTAATTGTAATTATATCATTATGAATCAATTTCTCTCTTTTAATTTTCTTTGGTATTTATTTGTAAGATTTTAATACAATCTCCTAATATAATGAAGTATTACAGAAAACCATATAATCAAATTATTACATAATCAGAATACTTTTGTTAAGAAAATAACAAGGGGTGACAATTGAAACATGATCTGGTGACACAACACGAAGTTAGCAGGGTTTGGATTTGCTCTAAATGGGTTTGGGTCATAAACAAGTCGAACCCATTTAAGCATGCTAAAAAAACGTGTCGTTTCTATTTGAACCCGCTAAAACACGTTAGACCCGTTTAATTAAACGATCATAACTGATTGAAACAGCCCGAGATGACACGAACCAACACAACCCTTCGATTTTTCATAAAATTAGAAATTCATATAATTTTTTTAACTTTCTTAACTTTTTGTATTTTTATTTGATGATTTTGATGTGCTTTTGAGTGAAAATTGAAATATTTTATGTTTTATTTATGCACAACATGTTTTATTGTTTATGTCTTACTAGGTCATAATGAGTCATGTTAATCCGTTTGGACGTAAAGTGACCCGATTATACAAACTTGTTGATACCACCAGATACGATCTGACTTGAGACGATTTGTAAACGGGTCGTGTCAGGTTCACATGATTAATAGACGTGTAGTATTTGTGTTTGAATTTTTGACACGATTAATAAATGGGTCGTATTCGGGTTTAGGTGTTCTTGACACGACATGAAAGTGACACGATCGAAACACGACACGATGACACAAATTTTCATCCCTAAAAATAACAATAAAAAATGGTTTAAGAGGAAAAGTGTGTTGAAAATATGTCATAAATTATCGAATATGACTAGAATTCAATTATAGACATTATCCCCTAAATTCATGAATATCAAATAAAATTATAATTCTTTATTTGCAGGATTATGTTAATAAATATATGTATAGATCATAGGTTAACAGGTTAACGTTGTGAGAAATATATTAGAGATGTGAGAAAGTGTTAGAAGAACACTATGACACAATAGAGAGCATGGAAACATGAAGTCTATTCACGGCTTGAGAACTAGAGAGTAGTTGAAACATAGAGATTGTTTCGAGACTTGGGAGCTAGTGAGCAGGGTGAAAATTTATTTGTTTCATGACTCGTGAATAATGAGTATTATTGTCACGCAAGTTTTATAATCTGTTCTACAATATAGTAAAGTTTTTTCTCATATGTGGATGTATAACAATGCCGAACAACGTTAACCTTGTATATTTTGATATTCGTTATTTTATTTAATTTTTTGCTTATGTCAGTTTTGTGAATTTGAAATATTTCAAAAGTTAGTATCAAATCGGGTTGGATATGTATCTCAACAAGTGATACTGGGTTGAATGCCAAAATCTCCAACAAAGTGAAGAAGAAATAGATATACCATCATTTTAAAACTAGAATTCTGCATCTGCTACAAAATTTATAGTTTTGAATTTTTTTTTTTTTTTTTTATTTTTTTTTTTTTATTTTTTATAAAATATGCAATTTTTATAAATTTTCACAATTATCTCATCTTTGGCAGGGGGTTTCAATAAAATCCCCCTGAAAGCCAAAGCCAAAAAGTGACAATTACAATTTAGAAAGGCCTTTTGTTGTGTGGTCAAAACATATCACGCAAGATGCTTATCCAAATTGTAAAAGCAAACTAAAAATCTGTGCACACAACAAGCATATATACAACTCAAACTAGACCTATGCAAAACATTAAGCACAACTACAACTCTAAGAAACTCTATGCAAACAACAAGCACATATACACTTCCAGACATAAACTGTGCAAAAATCAAGCACTTTACCAACAACAAGCACATATACAAAAACCTGCTTCATAACTTGTGACAATAAAAATTATGTATTTATCCTTCGAACGTTTGGGAGACCGAGCTTGTTCTGCTTGAAAAGACTCTTAATAGAAGATGATAGAAAAGTAACTGAATTGACACTCATTATTGTTCTAAATGAGTGATCTTGTTTGGCTAACGCATCTGCGATTTGATTTTCTTCTCTATGAATGTGACGAAGAATGTTTGTATCCAAATTTCTTTGAATTCATGTTATGCAATTGTGAATTTTTCAAGGAATGGAGATGTTATCCTTTATTGATTGAGCAAGCATCAATGAGTCACTCTCCACTTCTTGAACTTCAATGTTATAATGATTGCATAAGCTAAGACCTTCTCGGAGAGTCATTGCTTCATCCACCATACTATTTTCTGCATGAATTGAGTCCCAAAAAGCCATGACAACATTACCTTCGCTGTCCTGAATCACTCCTCCAACGGCTGCGTGATTATTGGTGAGAAATCCGTCAATATTCAGCTTCAAGCTTCTAGAATCAGGCGGTTTCCATTTGATCCATATGCCCTCAGATGGGGCAGCACTCTTCCAATCAACACCCATGGCATGAAGATACAACATGTCATGCATACTTGCTGTTATAAGGGAAAAAAACTATTTAAAATGTCCCCTACCATGCTCCTAATTGGCTGAACACAATCTGCCCACCGCATGCCTTCATTAGCCTATTTAGATCTCCCCCTCTGACACCACATTTTCCACAAAATAGCACAAAAGGTAACCAATCTGCAAATTCCCATCTGGGAGTGAAAGTTACTAGCATCAAGCCAAGAGTGAAAAAGATGAGAGACATTTAGACTAGAATAAGAAAAATGCAGTAGGAACCAAAATGCATCCAAAGCCTAGTAGCCCATTTACCATGCACAAAAAGGTGAGACAGAGTCTCTTGGTTACCATCCACACAGCACAAGCATTTAGAAACCCAAGGTATTCCTAGACTTTGAATGGCTACGTCTACTGCGATGCCTCCCCTTCCAAATCCTCCAAACCAACACTCCAATCTTCGGAGGAATCCATCTATTCCACAAGTGTTTCGCCCAAGGAAAGAGAAGGTAATGATCTCTACAATGATTTCTATAACTACTAGCTGAAAAAATACTTGAATCTGAGTGAATCCAGACTAGTTTGTCATTTACCATTGGGTTCATTACGGTGGATTGAATTTCAGTCCACACTGCCGCCGAGACCGAGAGCTCTAAAGACTGCATAAGTGCATGGTCCTGTAATCCTTCCGCTATTGTCAATTGCATATTGTGAACTTCATTCGTCCAAGTCGCAAGATTTGCACCACCCCAATTACTAGTCCAAAAAGGAATAAGACCTTTACCTATCCTCCAAATCGAATTATGAAGAATGTTGTCCAAGATGGGAATTATAGCTTTCCAAAGAAAAGAACCGGAATGCAAATCTTGGCTGCCTCTAAAATGATGAATAGAACCATATTTCGCTCTCATAAACCTTGCCCATAATGAATTTGACGAAATGTAGCTCCAAGCAAACTTGGAATGCAGACTATCCATTACCGAGGCAAGACTTTGTATCAATCCTCCTTTTTATGTCTATAGACAACACTCGAAGACACCCAATGGTGATGTCTCACTGTAGCTTCATTCAATAAAAAAGTGGCTAGCCATTTTTCAATTTTTTTTAACACAGATTTGGGAGTCGAAATCACTGAGAGAGTATGCACTGGATGGAAGCCAAAACTGATCTTATAACTGTGCCCTTAGACATATAATGAGATTTCCACCCTTTTACCTTGTCCCTTATTTTTTTCCTCCAAATAGTCAAAATAAGCGATCTTCACCCTTCCTTGGATTGGAGGCACGCTGAGATACATGAAAGGAGTTGATTTGTGAGGGATCCCCAACCATTGAGCAATTCTTCTTATCTTACCCTCACTTGCTTTTCTTCCAATATAAAAAGGGCTTTCTCCTTATTAATTTGCTGCCCGGAAACGTCTTCATATCTTTTTATCAAATATTGAAGATTAGTCAAAGACCTCTTATCTCCATTTGTGCACACAAACATATCATCTACAAAAAGAATTTGTGTTTTAAAAACTATCATTAAAGACATCATTTGTGCTATTTGTTTGAAACTTTAGGCTGATTTGATATTAAATTCACATTTTTAAAAGGAGTCTATAAAAAGCACTTTTATTATTTAAATAAAATGGTAATTTTAGAATATGTTTTCAAAATAATGGTATTTTGGACTTTTTTTTTTCAGTTCAATAAAAATAAAATTGCAAATTCAAAAACAAGTCACTATTTTACTTCGAATTTATTATGTTTGATCATATTGCATCCCCAATTAAATACTACAAATTTTGAATTTAAACGTTCTTTATTTTTATAGTTAAGCATAAGCCTATAATCAACATGAACTAAAATCATTTATGTGAATTCAAACCATTTTGTCAGGTGAGATTCAGCCTATCCCAATATAAAATGTTAGTGTAAAAAAAAAAAAACTTTTTTATATGCAAAACATATTTTTTTTTAAAATGATAGGGCAAAGTATTTGTTTGAAAAAAAAAAAATAATAATCCTTTTTTATTGATAATTATTAGCTAAGGTCATACATAATGTGAAAATGTGAAATTTTTTATATTTTTACTTTTGGGTTTGATATACGAAATTATGATTTCATATTTTCAATTAAATTCTGGAAATCAAAATTCTCATAATCAATATTTTAGAAATAATATTAATTATTATATTTGTTTGATCAAATTAAATTCTATAAAATATGAGTATTATATTTGATTGATACAATATTATAAATTTTGTCCTTTATTCAAATGATTCTCCGTTAGTTAAATTCCTATACTCAAAATTCTCAAACTTAATTTTGTAAGCGAAAAATAAGAAATCAACATTTTTTTTATTAAATGTTGGAAATCCTTCCACCAAATGCGAACTAAATCTAATATATTTTATGCATAAAAATCATATATCTAAACTCAGTTTAGCACAAAAATTCGATCCTAAATTGGATTTCAAACTAGCTCAATTCATTTGACAATCCTAAAATTATAATGTTTGTTCATTTGTGTTCTCTCTGAAAATCCTTAATGAAATGAATTCTACTTCCATGGCTTCTCTCGGTTTCCATGTCTCTCATATGGGATTCCATAAGAATCTCCACAAATCTCATCTTCGCTTTTCAATTCCACCTTCTTCTGGTTCAACCCTATGTATTAAATGTGGCCTTAGGGATGGACCCAGAAAACCCTTGTGGAATTCTAGGGTTTTGTCTTCAGAAGCCATTCAAGCTGTTCAAACCCTAAAATTAGCCAAATCATCTCCCAGATTGGAGCAGGTTTTCAGTAGCAGAATCGCTAGGCTTTTGAAAGCTGATTTATTGGACACATTGACTGAATTGCAGAGACAAAATGAATTGGAATTAGCCCTAAAGGTATTTCTACCTCTTAGACATAGAATATGTATATTTTTTATCTATGATTCCTTGTGTGACTAATGAATGGAGAATTAGCTTGAATTTGTGTCAATGTGATTCACTCTTTGCTAATTTATGCATCTCATGATTGTCGAGTTTACCTTGTAGAATTAAGCCTGTGCAGTTCAGTTAGCTGGATGTAATTGAACTCTGATTTCATATTTAGTATGCTGTAAAATAGGAAAGCATTTGGGAATATCAGTGACATAAGAAATGCGAGACTTTTTCATACAGACGGAACAATGCAGTTTAGTTTCAACTTTTTCTTGCTATTTAGTTGGATTATTTGCTTGCAGGGGTATGGGGGTGGCATTTTTGTTGGCCAAATTTGTTCCAATTGAAACACAACTCAGTTTATTAAGTGTGTCAAAAATGTGTACCGAAACATGACTTCTCGATAAAAGAGGTTACACGACATGGACATCAAACCAGTTTAAATAAACGATGATTGACAGGAACCCCCACAAAGAGCATGTTTTGACAGTGTCATTATTGGGTTGGCAAGACCTGTTTGTTGTAACAGTACCCATTTGTTTCAAAATGGTGACTACAATCACGAAAACTATGTTACTTAGTTGTGTCCTATCTTTTGTGTCTTGTTCTATGAGTGGCCAATTTATTTCAGTAAATTATTTCATTTCAATCGTGCATTTTATCTGAAATGGAATTAGGATCTAGGTCTTCAAGTTTGTGCAGACTGAAGTATGGTATAAACCAGATCTCTCCTTATATTGTGGAATGATTCTATTGGTGGGAAAAAAGAGACTGATTGAAATGGCTGAAAAGCTTTTTTCTGATTTAAAAAAAGAAGGTTTAGAACCCAACACAAGAGCATATACTGAGATGATTGGAGCATATTTTCAAGTTGATATGACAGAAAGGGCAATGGAGACATATGAATTGATGAAGGCATCAGGTTATGCACCAGATAAATTAACCTTTGCAATCTTAATCGGGAACCTTGAAAAGGCTGGGAAGGAAGAGCTTGCAGCAATTGTAAAGAAAGAATATGCTGAATATTTGGATTGTCCTGAGAAGTTTATTGAGCAAAGAGAATCGAAGCATGTAAGGAATTCAATTCTTTTATGCACTAATTATAATTATATTTTGCTCTAAAGTACACCAGATATGCTACTAAAAGTTGCGGACTTATTTATAGAAAAATGTTTTAAACATCCATAATTTATCACTAAAGTTTTGATATATGTAAATCGTTTCACCACCATTAATTTGTGGTTTTCTGATTTCTACGAGGGAGAATTCCTTTCAAGGTAAAACAATGGGGAGAAGATTTTGGTACTAAGGGAGGTTTTTCCCCTGCATGTCTAGATGGCATAGATGCGACATTGTTAGATGGCATGATGCACCATTTGGACAATTTTTATCGAAAAAACGATGTGGCATAAATGATACTTTATGTAGGATGCTTGGGTGACATTTCTAAATGCATGAAGGGTTCCCTATCGAAATTGTATCTATATATTGATTTATAATTAAATCTCAGTTCCCTGATCGATTAGCTACGTTCCTACGCTCCAATCCAATTCTGTGATGATATGTTGCCAATCAATGAGTCTCACTTGATCTGACCACTTTCTTTGTTACAGACATACTGCTGTTCCTTTAAGATATTTAATTTCTAGATATAGAGTGTATCAAAAGCATTCACATATATGTATGAATCAATATTTTTCCATGAGCATGAATTTTTGTGTACAAGTGAATATGGCCTTTAAATATTACTGACTATTGGACTGTAATTTCCAGCCAACGAGTATTCCCATAAAAGTTGTTTGAGAACTTTGTACTACATACAACATGGACTGCAAACATTGGTGGTCTGCATTGACATACGAGCTGAGAAACGACAATGGACTTAAAAGAGCTCTCAGTTATCCTTCTCACGAGTTACGACAATAAAAGATTTAGAGGAGGTACAAGACATTAACCCAAACTAGTCGGAATCGTCTAAAGATTAGATACATGACATTATTCAAATTTATATGAAACCTTGTAGCTGTTAGTACACCGTTCAATATAAATGAATCTCGAATCATAAAAAAAATTGTTCATATTACATACTCTTAGTAGCATACTAGCATACAATGATTGATAGACATGTTGGATATTAAATTCATTTATAGTTTTCTTTCTCAATTTTTTTTCTTCTTCCCTTACTTCTTATGGAATTGTTTGGCACTTTATTCTTGAAATGTTCATTGCTGGTCACATAACATTTTTTAATAGACTTATCATAAATCATATGTGATTACTGCAGCAACTACTTAGTTTGTTATACCATTGAAACTGGAAATCGAATTCGGGTTGCTAATCTGTTTCGACTGAATACCTTGAAACCCAGAAAAGACCATTTCAATAATGTGGGATTATGATAAAGTGAATAGTTTGGCTGACTCAATTATGAGTCCTGCATGTCAAAGGGGATGAGAAAGATGGGTCTGACCCAGTGAACAAATTTTCTCGAAATATTTTCCATTGTTAGATCTGTGAAACAAAGTTCACTTAGGATTTCATTTTATTTTTATATCACGAAATTATGAAACTTTCGATGATTTTTTATAAAATTTCAAATATTTCAACGATATTTCAAGGAATTTCGAGATATCTCGTAAATAATATACAACCAGAATTCATAAAATTTCAACTATTTAGAAGTTCGAATTTAAATAATACTTAGCATGTTAAATTTCTAATACTAATCTAGCAAACTGTATTTTTAAAACCATGGTTACTACTTATTTTCAATATAAAGAATTTTTTTTTTTTATCTTTAACAATTTTTCAAATCTTTTTAATTTTTTGGTTTCTCGAAGTTGCAAAATTCTCAAAAAAAAAAAATATATATATTTATAACTTGTCAAAACATTCCAAGAAACGAAATTCTATTCCTTGGTATGATGGCATGAGGACATCTCCGTACTCTTTAGCGGTTGTTTGTATCATAATTTAGAAAAAACAAGGGATTTGCAAAGGCATGAAGCGCAACTTGGCTTATAAGAAAATCCCCTGGACAATGCATTTATCAAAGCATTGAACAAATATATTCATTCAACATAAATTGGAATCTGGCACTCTAAAGGGTAAATGACGGAAAAAAAATGAAACTATTTATGATGCGACTGGCCATCAAACTCCAATTATGGAAACAAAAATGATGTTATACAAAGATATCAATTTTTCTTTACTCGGTCAAAGCGAATCTACAAAGAAAATTGTTAAGGATACAAATATTACAACCATCAGGCATTCGAAACCATAGGTTGGTTTTGCCACTATAATTAAGAGGAAACAGATGGATGATAAACTATTTCAAGGGGTCGAGAAATTGAAGACAAAAACAATGAAAGTTAAGTAAAAGGGAATAAACAGTGCATACATATATTAGCTTGCTAAGTGGCTC
>JAYMTB010001560.1:0-10652 GCA_036897585.1 Francoa sonchifolia | reverse complement strand
TCTGACAAACAGGCAGATTCTGAATCAGAGGGATTCCCCTATTTCCTCCATATCTCTATACATATCAAATACCAGACAAAACCCATCAAGCAAACACATGCAGAAATGAAAAGAACAGTGAAAGCAATTAATGTTTTTTTTACACAAATTTGAAAAATTTCAAAAACCCAGAAATAAAATAAACTCACCAAAAAATGGGTATTCTGAAAACTCCATGAAAATGAAAACCCATTTCCAATTTCTCATCTTGAAGCCCTAAAAATGATTGAATTGAAACTCTGGTGTCAAGCATCAAGGGAACCAGTCATGATGATTGCATTCTCTTAGTAAAAATTCCTACTTTAATTTGTAAAAAGGTAATAAAAATTAAAAGCTATGATTGATGATTTTACTTTACCATTGTAATTTGTATGTATATGATATCTCTGTGGTCTGGTCTGGTCTGGTCTAGCTAGCTATGCTTCTTTTTTTCGATGATTGCATGTGGTGTGGGTCTCAGCAATTTCATGTCTTTATTGGTTCTGTAAATATTATTTTCTCACTCTGGGACAACTCTTTCTGCTTTATTTTCTTTCCTATTCTCTAAACTTTCTCAGTGACCAAACAGGCACGCCCCGTATGCTGTCTTCCATCATGTTTTTTTTTGGTTTTTCCGTTTTTTTAATTGTTGGTGGTGTATATCTTAAGTTACAAAGGAATAATATATACTTTAAAAATAAAAAATTTCAACTCTAGGTTCTCTTTATTTTTATAAAGTTTCGGATTTCAATGCGATTTTTTGAATTACACTTTCAGAATCACCCAAAGCTATCTATATATTGAGAAATTCATAAATTTTGAATCAACCCAGAGCTATTCATAAATTTTGATATATGGATAGCTTTGGATTGATTCGAATGAGAAATTGATTTCCAAATTTTGAATTAGTTTCAAATTTTTATTTAAGTCTGAAAATCAGACTTTTGGAATAAGCCTGAAATTGGTCCTAATCGGAAACTCAAGATCAAATATTCAACTAGTTTTTTGATGTAAAAGGACCATCAAAATGCCAAATGGGTTGTGAGATAATAGAGTTAAAATGGAGAAAGTGATTATCAAAAGTGGTACCCAATATCACCTTTTTAGTTGAAGGAAGACAAAACAATGCTACATTATTTGAGATAGTGGTAATCAATTGCATCAAAAGCCAACTTCCCATGTGTTCATGGGCCCCCTCCATCATCCAATTCAAACCAAGTATTTCACAACTTCAATCTCTTACTCACTTACAGTGTGTAAATGTATTCTAAACTGGGTTCGAACTTTCGGGTTAGACCCAGATAAATTTAGTTAGAATCGAACAACTATGGAATCCTGAGGTTAAGATTATCTCAGACAAATGAAATGAGCAATTGCCAGATCTTCATTTCCGAGAGAAACTTGTATAAACGAACAAGTACCGAGTACAACTAACAGGAAACTTACCCTTATAATAGGCGCAAGCATGATCTAATGGGAGGAAACCTTACACTTAATTACAGACAGCACCCGCTAAATGTGAAAGCAGGCCGATGGAAATGCAAGAAACTTGGCGATATGTTGTTCGCTTGATGCAAAGAGTCCGGTTTTGCTGGATAAGGCAAATGAGGCATCATGAGATCTCCTGCTTTGCGATTAAACTTTTAGGCGGCAACTTCTGTGTAATGGGGAAAATGCAAGGGAATGCTAATTACAGACTAGTTAAGGCGGCCTCGACACTTTGAAGCCTCGCAAAGGCACGGATATCCTTCACCAGGTAGTAGCTCGTACCGGTAGTCATAAGTCAGTTCTTCTCCCAAAGCTATCTGTTCATGAAGTAGTAAATTATGTGTAAATCATGGCTGTTCCACAGCATGCAAGTTATAGAATGCTAGTGCTGCCCGTACGAAACAACAGGGATAGGGTGCTTACATCTCGATTTGCATAGAGACCAATGTGCACACGTTGGCAATCCATGCTTTCCACAAGAACTTGGTGATTTACGAGATTTGGTGAGCAGCTTGGCGAAATCAAAATATGTCAAAAGAGGAAATAGGCAGGCAAATTTTCCTGAACCAAACATACAAAATACAACTCAAATAATGGCATTTAATAACTTTATCCTCACCTATGATTGATGAACCGCGAAACATTGCCATATTTCGTTGAGTCAATGACATATCGAAGCTTCCCTTCAGTTAATCTACTCACATCATTTGCATGAGCATCAATGTCATAGAAATAGGTGCATCCTTCTGCCACATACCTAGAGATTCAAAAGAGCCCAAATCAAAATATAGCAAAAAAATCTAAATAACAAAATAAAATGCAGCAAGAAGAGATTTTGTCAAACCTGTTGCGCCTGTTGTTTGCTTCATCCTCGTCTATAACTTCCCCAATGTACTCGCAGACGAATGTCCCCCAAAGGATTGCTTCACTTGTCCTGATTGCCCAACCCTGTTGGTTGAATGGTCAAAGAAGTGCTATTATAAGAATCTCGGTAGAAATTACAAAGAATCATGTAGCAGCATTACCTTGTTTTCCGTTCTGAAAATCTCCAAATTCACCTGTACTCCGTTTTGCAAAACCCTATTTGGACAAGAACTACTGCAACTGCACATGTGATTGCATTCATAAACGAGATAACCCTCCTGCAGAATTTTAGTGAAACACGAATCTCATTTAGAGAAAAAGAGAAATGGTGATGTTGAATCACATGCTAAGTTATAATACCTCTAAAATAATTCGACCTCTGTCATCATATGGAAACCTGCCACGCATAGGTTTACCGAAAATGTCTTTGGCATCTGCATAGTCATTATCGAAGAGGTATACATGATCACATGTTTCAGGATAGCATGTTGAACGTGGGCAACCACACCCTAATTGCAAACTCTGAATAGAAGGAAAGGTGGGAAAAAGAAAATGCAGAGTTTCAAATCTATAAACATTAGCACGAAAAAGAACACAAAAATATATGTAACACAACCCGCACAATTACCTTCGTTTCAAGATCAAGGGATGGACTGATCATTGGTAGAGAGATATACGTAAAGCTCTCCCAAGGCATTGAGTATGTATTGTTTTGGTCATCAGAACCATCTGCTAGAAAGTGAACGGAATCCAACAAATCCTCATCCACTACACAGGGTACTGGAACTGACTCTTGACCAAAGCTAATATCATCACACAAGATGATATCCTTTTCCATCCCCCTATGTCCAAATTGGTGTGAATCAACAATCAAGTGGCACTCATCCACTTCCCACTCATCATTTACAGGATCTGATGAATGGATAGAACTGTGTCCCACAAAATCTTTTGGACGAGGCATCATGGGAGTGAGATCATGTGGATACTTAATTATCTTACATCCATTAGGACAAATAAACCCCTCTAGGTGCCAATTTACTTGAATATTTTGTTCACTGCAGAGCTTGGCTGCCTTTAAATATAAACGTTCTGGCAGAACTCCATATTTTTCCTCCAGTGAAGCTTTAAGGCTGATTTTGCAGCACGCAGCATGAGCAGTTAATAAGATTTCAACGTTATTGGGCCTAGGTTTTGTTTTCTGAATCTCAGAAAACAAAATCTTTGCAACAGTTGAACAATGGGTTTCTGCTAGTCTACCAAGACTCACTACCTTGTTTATATGAGGCTGTACATCCATTGCCTCGATGCCGAGTGACGATGTTGCCTGGACGCGATTTTTCGTATTTGCAGATCCCCTGTTCTTGATCCTATATGATGCTGCTCCCAGGCCCTTTTTAAGTCTAGGGCGACTAAGTCTTCCAGATTTCATTCTATAAGCAAAATAACGAATGCCCCTCTTTGCTGGGCGAGAGCTGGCTAAATTTGGCCCCATATGAGCAGCCTGGTGGTGGCGACCAAGATCAGGTAGCAAATCAAATTTCAGCCCACAGAACCTGCATACAAATTTTCGTTGACCGCCTATAATTTCTGATTTGTTCTCTATAGAAGCTGGATTGCCAGGATCAGATCTTCGAGGAGATTCCTCAACCATAGACATATGCTGTTGAGCAGCTTTTGAGAGCCTGAAATCAACAGGATGAACTGAGAGAACATGCAACCACAACTCATCTATATTCCCAAAATGGCTACCACAAGGAATACACTGCAGAAGCAAGCAATGTTCGACATATTGCACATGGTGTCTTTCCTGCACATGCGTTTCTAGAACTTTCTTGTTAGTAAATGAATCCAAGCAGATGGAACAAGCATAACCCCTAAACAACCATTGTGCCTCTTTTTTGTGATTATCCATCCAGTGTTTGCCAAGCACCTGATCATCAGGAAACTCCTCCGAGCAAATTTTGCACTTGATGGTTTTCTCGTCATCATTGCTACAATTGATGGCTAATGGCAACAGAGTTGATTCTTCCACAATAGAAGAACCTTGAGCATCTTCATTCGCACCAAAGCCCCAAATCCTTCTCAGTCTCTCTTTTTCAGCAGAAACCAACTTCATTAAGAATTCCGCGATGCCAAAATCCTTAGAAGCTTCAGTTAGGGCCCACTGAAGTTGAACATCCATAGGAACAGGGTTTCTCAATGATAAAATACTTTTCAAGTATCTGTAAAACAGCTCGCATGCTTGATGTAAACACAATTTCTGCTGTTTTGAGCAGCAATCCTTCAAAAGATCTATAAACACCTCTTTTGATATTATCCTACTCTTACCGTTCCTTGCACGTTTAAGCCAGCTTGGAAGATGTTTTTCACAGTATAATGAATGTCGCTTAGGACTTTCCATGCAAGGATAGCTGTTATCACCAGAGGAGGAGCCTATACAGTGCTGAAAGTCTGTATGGTTATAATCTTTGACTGTGGAATGCTCAGGCTTCTCGGCTAAGCTATTTCTTCTGTGGGAGGGATCACCTCTAATTATTGACAACGGATTTGCTTGAATGGGAGTTTCAAATTCTCCAAACAGTACTATGTCTTTACAGAATGCAGTCTCTGTACTTGGCATAATCTCTTCATGCTTTCTCTTATGTGTGTTCTCAAATAAAGCTAAGGTCCTATCTGTATCATTACGGGGTCCATGTTTCTTACAGAAAGTGGATCCAGGTAGAGACCGATGCTTACATCTAGTTCCTAGAACTGTGGTACCTTCACACATTGGTGCATCAACAGAGGATGGCGCTTCGGACTTTGCTGAGTTGCCCAAAAATCGGGAAGCCAAATGTACACAACAATAAACATCACCATCATTTGCCCACCTTACACATTGCCTTCCCTTAGATTCTATAAAAGCTGTACACTGCCTAACCTTATTTCCAGAATCTACCGGTTTCCTAGAAAATATTTCATTCACAGGTGTCATTTCCACATCTTTGGGTTGGATGATTTCAGAATTTCCTGCTTCAACCACAATTTCATCCCATTTCTCGGCTACACTGCAAGGTGATTGAGTTGGTACAGAACTCTCCTTAAATTCTTCTTTCTTGCAAGGCTGCTGTGCTAAGGTAGCAGCATTTACAGTGTCACAATTACTGAAAAACTCGGAGCCAATTTCAACAGTTATAGCTTCGTCTGAACCCTTAGTTTCCACCTGGTAAGTATGCGCCTCCGCCCGACGAACTTCCAGCTTTGGCCTTTTCCTGCTAACTTGGAGGTTAGTTGTTAAGGCCCCATCGCTACTTCGCTCTATCTCTCCAGTGCTAGACATCGGATTTGAGGTTGAAAACCATTTCATAACTTCATGCTTCCAGGTTTTCCACTCAGAACCCAATGTGGGCTGGACTGGTGCATCCCGAAGAGAGTTTAATTCATTCCACATTATAGAATCAAACAGTTCCTGGATCAAACAAAGAAAAAGAACATATATAAAAACATGATGAAACCATTTCAATGGACAGATTATTTGACGATATCAGTGTTGCAGGTGTCAGAAGAATTATAAGTAATACGGAATCACTAGTGGCAGATCCGACGCACATGATGGCAAGGTAACCTGACGTAAGGCTAAGGCCAAGTACTCTATCTTATGCTAGAAAATAAAATTTGGTATCATATAACATTAAAGTGGCATCACATTATGATATCTCCCTTCCCAAATTTTGTACAGCAATCTGATATTCTCATGTATGAAGAGCAAGTACAGCAGAGTCTTTTTTCATATTTTATGAAACAATATGCTACATACCTCCTTCAGTGTTTCAATAGATTCAGCACTATTTGCATCCTGACATCTCTGTGCCCAAGAACCAAAAGAATGTTCTAGCCAATCAGACTTTATGTAGCTCTGTAATATCATCTGTTGATGGAAGAATTGCAATTAATTGAATGCTTATCCAAATACAAAGAAAAGGTAGTAAGGACAATATTTATGCTAACTACAACTGAATTAAAAAACAATATGGTTTGAGCACACTCTATACGACATGGTTCAGCATATACAATCAGGATAGAGAATAGAAGAAGTAAGAGAGAAGATTACCCATACCCATAAATTAAAAGGATCTGCCACGGATCCCATACCCATACCGGCACCGGTGCCATGTCATGTTACTCATATTCACGGGTAAATTTCCAAGTCCAGTTAACATTGCATTTGTGTATGTGTGTGCATGCGCGTGTGTGAAATGTAGAAACAAAGACTCTATAGTTGCAAGTTTCTATTTCGTTGGATAAATCGAATAGGACAGGAGGACTTTACATTTTGTAGCTTTAGAAGCATCTTTCCAAGCTCCGAATAACCAATACAGCGGGAAGCCTCCATAGCAAATTCTTTCCAGACCATTACATCACGAGCAGTCTCTATCAAAGCCTACGCAAATTATATCAGATATGTGAAATGAACATGTGAGTAAAATTCTTAAGTGATACAGAAAGGTCACGGGAGCAAAAAATTACATACATCAGTATGAAATTGGTCAATGATATTCAGCATCCCAACAGCTAGTTTTTGCATAATAAACCTGCGTGCTACAGACAAATCTCTAACCATTTTTAATCCAACTTTATGGTTCCTATATGCAATGGGATGTGGATATTCATCGATTGGACGAACGAGTAGCATGTCTGCCCAAGAATAATTTCTCGTATGCGGAAAATAAATCACAAAATACTTCTTCCTGTCATGAGTTGGTTTTGCTTTCAACGTGTACAATGGCCAGTCAGGTCTCGCACATCTGATTCCTGCCTGCCACTTCCCTCTCCACTATACTTTGAAAAAACATAACCATTGACATGAAAATAAGATCAGCACTTGTTTCCATTTATTTTACATAAAAGAAATAAACCTAACCGATTACCTTGACCCACAATGCCACAGTCTCATCCTGGTTTAGCCATTTAGGCTCCAAAGGAGACTCTCCCTCCCCGCTATTACTTGGAAGTTCACTTTCAACAGTATCAACAATTAAATTTGAATTCTCAGAAGCCATCAAAGGTCCACTACAACAATTCTGTCCATTTTCGTCATCTTCATAATCCAGTGAGCGGGAGCCACTGGATAATTTTTGGCCTTCCAACCGATAATCACAAAATGAAGATCCACTACAGTTGCCTTCTAAAGTATGCAATTCATCAACCATCTTCGACCTTCACCTTGTCTTTCTACTCTAATCACTTCTTCTATCAACCAATAAGTCGCCCAATCTATCATATATTGCTTCAAATGTGTACCTACCGCTAATTGTCCCCAGCTCACCTAGCTATTCAAACAAAGCACAACCCACGAAAGAGTCAGATAATTAGTGAATCAACAAGTATTAGATTATTACATTACTGTGATTTAGTGATTACACATAGCTTAATGAGCGGTCACAAGCACCTTTGTTAGTGAGCATTTAACAAGCTAACACATGACCGAAGAGATAATTAAGTCCTAATCCAAATTCAATTTCCATCACAATTTAAGAGTGATACAGCATCTGCATCAATCACAACCAAAACAATGGCTGCCAAACCTCCATTCATGTTCCGTTCCACTTTCCCCAAATCAAACACCACAAATTTCAATACCCATTTCACAAAATCCAATTTTTTCGATAATTCCAAAGCAAAACCCTAAAATCTGCATGACCCATTAACCAAAATTACATACCCAGAAAAAATAACCAAAATTGAAGAAATACCATCATTTATTTTCATTAATTAAAAGTAAAAAAGACAACAATCCTTGAAAAGATTCACAAAATCCAGAAACCCTTTACAGATACAAGGATCTACAATGATATCACGAACAAAAATAACCTATTTAGTTCATCCCAAATGTTATACACACATAAATATATCTAGGTCACAAAAGTGTCACATAAACAAACATTCATAGTGCCTAATCCAGATAAGCAAAAGAGAAGAAAAAAACAGAAGAAAAATGGTGATGGGTAATGTTACCTTGAAGATCTCTACAAGTTTTACCCATGGTGGAATTATGGTACATTCTCAAAATTCCTTTATGGGTCTCACTCACTAGGGCTAAATATCACTATATATTCATATTTGTGACTAGTTTGTTTCTCTCTCTTTTTTTTAAATTGAAGAAATTGAACCAATGGGTATGTCCAAATCCATGTCCATGACCTAAAATGAGAAACGGAGGAGATGGAATCGAAATTTGATTACTGGTTTTAAGATTAGGGTTATCAAAAAAGATGGCTTTTGCTTGGGGCCTTTTTTCTCTATCGGGGGATGAATGAATGAACGAACGATGAGATTCATGAGAAGTTCGCTTCTATAGCCAATTCTTCGTAACGTGTTTTTTTTGGTAATATTTTATTATTTTAATATAAATTACATTTTCTATTTTTGGGGGAAAATATTTAATATATATTTTTCCATTTTTTTACTTTATTTTGTTTTGTTTTGACTAATGATATTATTGCTTTATTTTATTCTTGTGAATTTCTACTTTATTTTTATTTTTTTTATAATTAAATGATGAAGAAATAGCCCAATGGGCTTATATGGAAGACCACTAAGATGATAAACATAGGCCTAAAGGCCCAAAATTCGGTGGGCCAATATGTGGGCTTAAAAGTTAATTCTATTAAATATGTAGATATGTAATAATTGTTGTATAAATATTGTTGATTATGTTAAATAATATTAATGTGGTTAGTTGGACCAAATATTTTCATTAGTTGTAACGGAATCTAAAATATTTAGTGCACCAACTCCATTTATTTTCGTGATTAGATTACCTCCTCCTAATTAAATTAATTTTATGACATATGTTGATTGTACGTATCGACAATAATAATAAGAAAATTAATTACTATTAACAACGCTAGCAAATCAAATTGTACGATCATTTTTTTTGTTCGAATGTTAGTTTAGTGTTGATTTAATTTTTTTTCTATTTTATCGAACATCAATTTAAAACAGTTTTTAATAAGTTACAACGATACAAAACTAACCCTTTGTATAAATTGAGAATAGAGTCGGGACAAAATTATTTCGATTTTGATTTTGAACTAGAGGGATGGATTAGAACAAGTGAGGCTCATATTTAGTGGTGAAAACTTTGATTTAGTGGTGAAAGTTATTAACAAAAGGAGAGATGGCTTTTGGTTGTTATGATTGGCATTGACTTATTGTCCGATGGTCTTTGGAAACTTCACTTTTTTTTTATATCACTTTTTAGGATTCTTTTTCTCTTATTATTTTAATCCATACTTAAATTTGATTGATCTATCTCGGGATAATAATAATAATATAATTTATCACTTGAATCACGATATTCATATTATTATTATTAAGAATTTTAAAATTTATTAAATTAATTAATCGTCAGTGATTTTTTGTTTTGTACTCTGGAAAAAACTCACATGTTCGGTTATTCGATAAATATATTCGGCCGATGATACTTTAAAATTTGAAACTGATTCTTCAGAATGGCGAGAGCAAAACTTATCACAATTCAATATTTATGAGTTTTAGATTTTTTTTCACAATCTTAAAAGGTCGGAATTGTCCGATTCTTAGTGTTAGTAGTGCTTGAAGTTTTGCACAATCTTTTAGGTTTGTATATATGCTTGTTTGTGGGTACAAGTTTTTGGTTGGATTTGCCTTTTTGGATAGGCTTGTTGTTGATCTCGTAACAAAAAACCTTTCTAGGATTTTTTTTAGCCGCTTTTTTAGCTTTGGCTTTAGGATTTTATTTAAATCTAGTCATCGATGTTGTAATTTTAGAAAATTTATAAAAATTGCTTCTTTTAAATAAATAAAAAAAATAGTCAATATTAGAACGATAAATTACTCAGAATTGTTACAAATAATTTTAGAGTACGAATTTTGATCGACAACTAATTTATAGTCATTCATAAAATAAATGTGATGATAGATTCCTTCCAGTTTTGTTTGAAAAACAAAAGTTTTTATTCATATTTATATTTTTTGGTGGTTTTCTTTATGAATTTATTATTTGAATTGAATAATGTGCATTCTTGATAAATGCAATTTTCTTCTATTTTTCTTGTAAATTATAATTTATTTTATTCAACAAACTAATTTAATATATAATTAATCAATGAACAAGGAGGAAGCATGTCTGTCAGTTTTAATTGGAAAAATAAAAACAAAATAAATTATTCCAAAATAAATATTTAAAAAATTTGGCAAATATTTTGATAATAAGATAAAATAGAAGTTTCAATTTGTTTATATTTATTGGGACTATAAAT
>JAYMTB010001559.1:0-10656 GCA_036897585.1 Francoa sonchifolia | reverse complement strand
TACAGAATACAGAATACAGAATACAGAATACATACAAGTGTTGTGTTGGTATTATCAAATATAAGAATATTATTCAAAAATAAATAGAATAGACAGATTGCTATCCAGCCATTTTCCATCACCAACAAAGCTGATTTTCAGATATTTTCAGACTATGCCCCATAGCCTACCCTAGACACATATATATATATATATATATACAATTCTGATTCCGTTCCATTCCGTCGCTAGAACCACCGTTCGCCGAGGCTCATATATATTGCCATATTGGGACACTCTCTAACTTTAAAATTTTAAAATTGTTAACTTGTATAAAGTTGTTAAACATTACTTGTTGATAAAAGGGTTCAGTAATTTTAATAATTTATTGAAATTGAATCTTAGTTTTTATTTACTGAAAAGATCCGTAAAAACTATATATTACAACATAGTTTCCATTTACATCATGAGATGCAGGTTCTAGAGTTTGCTTTCTGGTAATGTAGTAGTATTAATTTTGTGGAATAAGTCAGACTCAATTCAATCTTACTAACCATAATAATATGATATGATTTATAATTCGTAAATGCCCTACAAATGGTTTCCATTCCATCTGCATATAAATATAAGATTGAGTTACTCCTGAATTATATTTCATCTTGTATATATATTCAAAGTCTAAAATCAATTTGTACAACATGATACAAATTAAGTACGATTCAAATTATTTACATAATTGATTTCTTATTCATCTAACATGAAAGTGAATATAAGTTAATTGATTTATTAGCGTTATATAAAAAATAAAAAGATTAATTTTTTTCTGGCCACAAATTCTTAAATGAAAATATGATATAGAAAGTTTTAAATTCAATTAATAAAAAGTGATAATTAGTACATACTAATGATATGACTAAACCATTATATTCATGTTCAAAACGAGTACAAAACAAATAATAAAATTAACTAGCACTAATTAAATATTAAAAACAGTTATTCAAATCCCAAATAATTAGCTCATATTTGTTCTCCATCTTTTTTCTCTGCAGCCAGTAGTTCACTGCAACTGCAAGAGAAAAAAAAAAAAAAAGAAAAAAAAAAAAAGGGACAGTTTTCATCGGGAAGGTAATGGTTTTGCTCAACGTTAATTCATTCATCTCTGCATTCTCCACTCCCACTTTCTCCCTTCTCCTTTTTCCCTCTCTCTCTCTACAAATTCCTCCATTTTTTTTTCATTAGGGTTTTCTTCCTAACCCAAAAGAAAAAGGATCAGAAACCCTAATATATTAGTAATTCATGGAAGGTGGTTCTAATAGCACCAATGGGCTATATTCTTCCATGATCATCAGAAACCCTAATCATAATAGTAGTACTAATAATAATAATATTAATAATAATTCAGGGTATTATTTTATGCAAACTGAAGATGCTAACATTTCTTCACTCAAAAACAAGATCATGGCTCATCCTCATTATCATCGTCTCTTGGCTGCTTATGCCAACTGCCAAAAGGTTATACTCAGAAACTTTTTTTTTTTTTTTTTTGAATAATTAGAAAATTGTCTGTGATTTAATAATAATCTATCAGATCGGAGCACCACCAGAAGTATTTGCAAGATTGGAAGAAGGGTGTAGAAGTATGGCATCAATGAGTGAAATGGAAACAAGTTGTTATGGTGAAGATCCAGCTTTGGATCAGTTTATGGAAGCATATTGTGAAATGTTGATTAAATATGAACAAGAGTTGTCTAAACCATTTAATGAAGCTATGGTGTTTTTGCAAAGGATTGAATCTCAATTTAAAGCTCTTTCTATTGCTTCTGATTCTGGTGATGCCCTTTCTCTCTCTTAATTTCTATGCATTTTTTTTTCTTTTTCTTTTTTTAATGGAAGTAATTGCCATGCATGTATATCATCATCTCTCTAGCTTCTTCCCTTTTCTTTTGGTTCTTTGGAAGTTTGTGTCAAAATATTTGTGTGGTTGGATTTGAACTTTGGTATTCATGCAAACTTGTCACTTCAATTAAATACATCAAATGCTTTTGGTATTCCATTTGTTTTTGTGGGTTTTTTTGTTTTTTAATTTTTATTCCTTTTTTGCCTGGAGTTTTAATTTGTAAATGGGTTTTCTTGGTTTCTTATAATATAGTCTTGAGTACAAGTAAGAAAAAGAATCTGCCAAAATTGAGTCTAGGGCTAAATATGAGTACTCATAAATTGACTACGAAGAAGTGTTTTGGAAATTGGAGAAAAATTGATCAGACAATGGAGTTTGGTTGTAAATCCTTTTTATGAATGAATGATCTAAGTTTTTTTATTTATTATCATAATACAATCATTTCTAGGTTTTCTGTGAAAAAAAATGTAGTGGATTTTATTGTTTTAAATGGATCAAGGGTTTTTCAAAGATTTCTGGTATTTCTTGAACTTTTGAATCCAATTATGGAGTTTGAGCATAATTTTAATCTGTTTAGTTAAGTCTTAGATGAATCAGGAGCTCAATGAGGCAAGTTGCAAGGTCTGGCTAGGGATCAGGCGGCGCCATAAGCAAGACTAGATTTTACATAAATAAAAATTTAACATCTAGATTTTTGAATTGTTGGAAACTAATCTTGTTCTTAGGTCTTTTGTTTAAAGTATTAGTCTCTTGGCCATGGTAATTAGGGTTCTTCTCAAAGTTATACAGAAATTGAGAGAATTTTAGAGTCTTGAGTACATTAATATTTGGTACATCTCCCTGACCTCAAATTTAAATAACTTGAATATCAATCCAATTTTATCATTAAAAAGATTTTAATTTATTTTGATGAGTTTTATTGTTTTAGATACTTTGATATATGTAGTGTCTAATTTAGAACTTATACGTATGTGAAAGCCAGAAAGAGTAGTTTGCAAGGATTGATGACAATCATATTAACCATTCCTTTATCTATTTCTTCAATTTAAAAGTAATTTTATAGTGGTGAGTATGTTATATGAATTTAATACGAAATGGTGTTAGTGCAATGCTAGGGTTCTAATTTGTTACATTTTAATGTGTTTGTTTTGTCAGGATGGTTTTTCAAGAGTCTTTTTAAGTTACCAATGTATATCTTTTAATTTTTATAGATTCATTTAAATACATGTGATTCGTGATTTCAATTAATTGATGTATGATTTTGATATTTATTGTATTGCTTTCTCAATCAATTGAACTCAAATGTTTTCCTCTTTTTGTTTTTTGGTATACCTCGCAGACTATGAACGTAATTGACATGAGATCAGTGTTTTGAGTTTGATTTTTATTGACTTTGATGGGATGTGCTGTAAAAAGGATTGCTGTTTGAAATTTTTGACATTTATGACTTTTTGGAATGACTTTGTTGAAGATATGCATCCTGTCATGTTGGGATCCTAAACAAGGATAATACGGCTATAAACATCCATGTGCTTATTTGGTCTATTTTTGCTAGCCATTGGATCTTTAAATCGTAAGAACCAAACCATTTACAAGAAATTTCCTTTGAGTAGAAAGAAAATACATAATTATTTGTGAAGAACTATGACAAATCTTTATATCCTTTGCATCATTTAAATTAACTTTATTATATTCTTTACCTTCTTGATTTGATATTTTTTTAGTCCTGCCTCTTCCTATCCCAAGTTTTTCATTAGTGTCATTAATACACACAAGCAATCTAAGCTTTGGCGTTTTTCCTTTTGTGACATTTTTTTAAATTTGATTTCCTTATTTGTTTGTTTGTCAGCTTGTGCCGACACTATTGAGAAGAATGGATCATCCGAAGAAGAGGCAGATAACAATACCAACCTCGTAGATCCCCAAGCCGAAGACCAAGAGCTCAAAGGCCAGCTTCTACGCAAGTACAGTGGATACCTCGGCAGCCTAAAACAGGAATTCATGAAGAAGCGAAAGAAAGGAAAGTTGCCTAAAGAAGCCCGACAACAATTGCTAGATTGGTGGAGCCGACATTACAAATGGCCTTACCCATCGGTATCTACTTCTTTCCTCACACTTAATACCCATAAATCTATCTGTGCATCAATATTGATGCACTTGCTAACTCTTTACGCAGGAGTCACAGAAGCTTGCACTTGCAGATTCAACGGGATTGGATCCAAAGCAAATAAACAATTGGTTCATTAATCAGAGGAAGCGACACTGGAAGCCAACGGAAGACATGCAATTTGTGGTAATGGACGCATCTCATCCCCATTATTTCCTGGAAAATGTTTTGGGTAACCCGTTTCCTATGGACATCTCTCCGATGCTATGAAGATATATAATGATAAATTTGTGTGAATGCATGCCAGTATTTATGTAGTAATTATGGTGTTTGTTTATGTTGATGGCTTTTGATATGCTGTTGAGAATTTGCAACTTATATTATTGCCTTGTTTTGACATGTAATTTATTTATGAACCAAACTATATGATATAAAACCATGCTTTTAGTCAAGTGATGGAGTTTAAAATTTGGTATTATTGTTTGTTAGTCTGTAAAGATTCATTGAATGATGTAAATGGGTACCCATTTTTTTGGAGTTCATAGTTACAAATTCAGATCTATATGATTAACTTTGAATTGTTGTCACAAATATTAATTTTGTTGTATCCTTGTCAACTTAAAAGGTTTTCTTTTACTAATATCAATACTTCAAAGTTTCAATGACCTATCTTATTCTAGACATCAATTTTTGGGGCTAGGCAATTCCTTCTTTTGTACCCTAAGAAAATGTAGTCCATATTTCCAACTAATTCATTTGTTTCTCAATGCTATAATAATAAAAATAATGTTAAGTGATAGATGATTAATGAGCCATGAAAGCTAAACCCTACATTTTATCACAAACCCTAGAAAACCTACTAAAAATAAAAGATCTTTTGTATAACACTAAACACTTTCTAAAGTGTAATCAACCCCATTCTTTCAACTTATTCTCATTCTAAACTTGAGTTGCCTTTACGCTAGTAAGGCCTTTAAATGTTAATATCTGTTTTAATAACTAATAATTACTTTCTACTCCTTTTATAGGGATTTCAAATTTATTTAAGTTCTGCAATGCCACCTATTATTTGTAATTTGTACCGTTCAAGATTATTTGAAGTTTACTTGAACTGGTATAGTATAATGAATTTCAAATTTTAACGTTTCTTCTTCATTTAAAGTTTTAACTTGAGAGTACCTTATATAGAGCTCTTATAGCTTTTGGGACAATTTTTTATTTATTTCCCTAATTTATTTTTATAAATTTTGAAAAACTTTAAAATTTCGTCTTTATAAAAAAAAATAATAGTAAAATTACAAAAATAATAATTCTTATTTGAGAAGAAAGATGAGCAGGGTGTTGGTAAATGGGTTCTTGAATGGGTGTAAACCGACCTGATCTAGACTCGTGTTATGGCCCATGAGGGGGGTATCGGAGATTATAATAGGAACATTCCCGCTTCTAAGAGAGGAAAACGCAGAAGAGTTTGTCTTGGGAGATAAGGTGATTCAACGGAGGAAAGGGTCGCTAGTATTGTCCTAGACTCATAACACTCAAGGTCCTCCTTAGAGTGTTTTATGGAACCTGTGATAGTTTTTAATCATGTCTCTCATCTAACTGGGACGCATATTAAGATGTGAGAAAAATCCTAATTATCCCCAATAAATACAATCATTCTCATCACAAAAAAGAGATTTTTGTCATTGTTGTCATAAGTGATTGACAAGACCTTTGGAGACCAGATGTCAGAAAAATTTTGACCGTAAAGTTCACATATATTCTCTCAGGACCTGTTACCGGGATCCTACGAAAGTGTTTCTGGTCCCTTTTTCTCACCCCAATATCCACCTTACTCTTTCCTTGTTCTGTCAAAATCAACACCTTCTTTGGTCCCTTGTTGACCCATAACCCACAATAATATGTTCAAACAAAGGGTTGAGGCCCTTATTTAAAATTGAATAAAAGTTTAGGATTTATTTTGGTACATTCGCAATTTTAATTATGTTGCAAGTGTCAAAAAAGAAAAACAAATAGAGTTCTTTAATCTTTATGCATTCAATATCTATTTATGATTGTTTATATTGAGTTTCAAGAGCCAAAAAGTTCTTCCATGGCATTTCAAACTAGTTAAAAATTATTATGATTGTCATGTTTATGAAGTGAAATTATGATTATGTTGTAATAAAAATTTAGTTAAAAATATTAGGATTCCCATATTTGTTTCATAATGAAAAGTGATGTGAATATAGAATCATATACAAAAAAAAAAAAAATTGCACTTTTGGTTCGTTTCAATACATGTCACAATTTTATGATTTTATAATTTTTAAAGAAAATAGTTGATAAAATTTAAATATGGTAAGTACATTTAAGCACAACTTCATAATGGGTAACAATGTAGGCTAGCAAGGATAGGATGAATTGACAAATATTGTTATACTAGTTTGTGAATATTTTGAAAGTTATGAATAGTTACATATACTTTGGAAAAGACTGTTTTGTCTATAGTCATATTGTTTCAAAGAGTATTTCACAATTAAGTTTAAGACTGTTTTATTGTATTATTTTTAGGTAAGTAATTTTATAGGTTTTTCAAATACAAATCCAAATCCAAAATAACATATTTAACAATAATGCGTATAAGATTTTCTTCATATTAAACTCCTAACGAATTTGACCTAGGAATCCAGTCTCCAAGGATTGCGGATGAATAAGGCATAAAGTGAAACTTGAGTGAGTAAGCTCATTAATCCATGTATGGTATTATTGTCTCTTTCCATTTTGGAGGCCCATCTGGCTGTATACTTCTTTCCCCCAAAATCTAGGGTTCAAAATTCCATTCCCCCGTTTCTTCACTCCACATTTCCACCATTCACATACCTTCCAAAACCTCCCTATTCATGGCCAAGACTCGACCAGGCATCATTCCCATTCCCAAGCCCAAGCCAGCCAAGAAAGACCTCGATTCATACACTATCAAAGGCACCAATAAGATCGTCAAAGGTATAAATCAACAACTAGACTTTTACGATTAATAGATTTCTTTGTCCGTAAGTATGATTGTGCGGTGTTTTTTGTAGCCGGTGATTGTGTTTTGATGCGTCCGTCGGAGCCTGGTAAGCCACCATATGTGGCGTTGATAGAGAAAATTGAGGTTGATGGACGGAACAACGTGAAGGTACGTGTGCGATGGTATTACCGGCCGGAGGAGTCGATATGTGGACGGAGGCCGTTTCATGGAGCTAAGGAGCTGTTCTTGTCGGATCACTTTGACTTGCAGAGTGCGCATACTATTGAAGGAAAGTGTACTGTCCATTCTTTTAAGAATTATACTAAGCTTGAGAATGTAGGGACAGAGGATTATTATTGTAGATTCGAATATAAGGCTGCTACTGGCGGGTTCATGCCAGATCGTGTTGCTGTGTGAGTTTTTGTTTTGGTTGAATGTGATATTTGGTTATTTGATTTGTAGGATCTGATTGGTTCTTGTGCTTGTTGATGAAGGTATTGTAAATGTGAGATGCCGTATAATCCGGATGATCTTATGGTACAGTGCGAGGGGTGTAAGGACTGGTAATTTTGTTGTTCTCTCTTACATATAATTTAAGTTTTTGAGTGCGGTAAATTTATTTAAAACTAATATTGTTGAATAAGGAAGAATCAGTTCAAAAAGGTGAAATTTCCCAACTAAGAAAGTTCAAATTATGTATTGGGAGGCAGAGTTGAGGTAGCATATCTGCTTTGAAAAGAGGGTTTCATATGAAGCAAAGAGGATGAGGCTGTTGTGAACTAGGACTATTAAGTTTGCATGACACAAATAGAGTAATAATTTGGAAGCCCACTATCCGAACTGCAGCACACGTTTCCTTTTTTATCAGTTATCGTTTTCATAATGCTAGATAACGTCTTTCACTATCTCTATGCTTTGTATCATTAATATGTTTTGATTGTTCGTCACATGTAACCAATTTCATATAGAGGACTTTATTGTGCTTAGTTAAATACAAGCTTCAATTGTGTTTGGTGCTTTAGAAAGTTTGAATGCAGAGAAAGCCTATCTAGAAGTTTAATCTTTATTGATTTCATCCTACCAAAGTGTTCCTTAAAATTCTATACAACTCACTTCTAGTAACCCACTTATACAATTTATGACATTTATTTTTTTTACCATCTTTGCCGTAGGTATCATCCTGGTTGCGTAGGCATGACTATTGAGGGGGCTAAAAAGTTGGATCAGTTTATGTGTTCTGAATGTTCATCTGAAAATGGTCTCAAAAGAACCCAGAATGGATTTTCTGAATCACCAGATGGCAAGGTAAAACTACTTGCTACCTGCTTTCACGTTATTGAACATGCATTGTACGTCTTTCTTTAACCCAATCTTTTGCATCTTATGGACATTACTGCTTCTGTCTTGAAATGATCTTTGGGTGTCATCTTGATGCAAAATAAATTGTCATCCTATTGTCATTTTACTTAGAGCAATAGCATGTATGTATATATATATATATATCATGTTTGTAGTTCTACATGTAGGATCAAAATCCTCTGTTTGTTCAACCTAGTCAGGTATATGTTTTGATGGAACCTGTGGTAATAAATTTGTAACATAGTAGATGTTGAAAATAAATTTATTTTGGTTTTCATGTTTGTGAGTTAAGGAGCTATTAATGAATTGTTAATAATTGTTAGCAGGTGGTAATTATGGTTTACTAGTGCTAATGTGAGCGTTATGGTACTTGTTAATTGGTATCTTAATGTTGAGTTGGTTGGTGGCAATGAGGAAACTCAAAAGTCATTTTATCTCCTATAGCAGCAAGCAATTAGACTTCCAAAAGTAAGAGAACAAAACGGGCTGGCCTATCAGTTTTCCAGAATCATGTCTTTTTTTATACTAGTGTGACAAGTTATTAGTTGTGCGTATTTTGTGGGTCGATTCTCACTAAGATCGCACAATTGAGGTAAAGAAATCTAAGGTTATTTTAAAAATTGATATCAAGGTGCCTAGAGGTGTTTACATGCAAGAAACAACCCATACCTTTATTGAAGTGATTGAGGAGGTAGCACATAAGGAGAAGACCATGTAAACAGTGCTACTTAGATAAACAATACTCAGGCACAGTTGTTAAATACCACAAAAAATTGCTTGAAGAAAGGCTTCACTATGCCTGGTGGCACATGACCTAGCAATGTTAGGAACCTAGGAATACTTGCTTAATGCGTTGCAAGTATCATAGACAAGTCCACATGTCCACGAAGAAGAGCGTTGGTAGAATTTATTGTTAACGAAGAGAGACATTTGATTTTAAACCCGACACGAGGATTTTGTTGAGGAAAGCAAAGATTCATTTGTTACTCATGATCAAGTTGCAAGTATATCTACAGACCTCAAAATATGATAGTTTTTCATAAGATGATAAACTAACTTGGAGTGATTGAAAAATTATCTAAGTTCAAGCGAGAGCCAATAATTATTTTGGAGGGGCCACATAACAAATAATAAATAAATATTCTGTTAAAATTTTATTTATTGAAAAAATAGTTCTTATTTAAAAATAATAATTTGTTACCTTTTATAAATTTATAAGCAATTTTCATATCAATCTAAACATATAGATAATCACTTAAAATTTATTATCCTCTTATATTTACTTGAAAAGTGTTTTTCGTAATTTAATTAGAGATTTAAAATTGTAGACACAAATTTCATTAATAAAATAATTTGCTATTTATGGTACTAAACTTGCTTAGTAAATAAAAATTAATTTATTTCAGTGCTTAATCTTAGGAGGCATATTACTCAATAGTAGATTTAATCCCGATTTGTAATTAATGTATACTAAATTTTTACAAAAAGTATTATATATTTTCATATGAAAATAATTAAAATTAATTGATAAAAAATTTAATAATGATTTATCTGCATTTTAAATTTGATTAGTAAATTAAATTTTAGACAAGCTTTTCAATGTACTATTACAAATTTTTTAAGATATGATATCACAATAATTTAGGGTTCAGATTTGTAGACGAAGTTTATTTATATATATTTTCTTTTTTAGTTGAATGCAAATTATGTTTTCATAAATTTAATTTAACATCAATGCAATTTAATTTATGAAGATAAATTATTAATAAATTGATTTTACTCTTTTAAAAAATATTAATGGTTGGGCGTTCGAGAAATAAAAAGTGAAAAAAATTAGTAATTAAGGGTCTATAATTTGTAAAATTCTATTATTAAAAGTTTTTCATTTGCTATATAAAATATCCGGGTAGTCAATATCAATTTATAGTTGAATAATATAAAAACTATTCCAATTTTTATATGACACTTTGATTTTTTCGAAAATGTTAGGGGCCCCAAGGCCATTTATTGGTCTTTCAAGAACTTCAATCCAGAAGGGAGAATGTTGACAAACTTAATTTGTATTTCAGTTTTCACATTGAATTACTGAGTTGTTAATGCATTGTTAGTGGGTGATAATTGTGGTTAATGAGAGTGAATGTAGGTGTCATGGTACTAGTTAATTGATACTGTTAAAGGTAGTGGAGAGTAATGGAGAACTCGAGAGTCATTTTATCTTTATGGCATCCATTTAACTTCTAAAAGTAAGATAACAAAATGTTCATTTGAATATTATAAAATTTTCTTCAGCTCTCTTTCTCTCTGAGTGTATGTGGGCGTGCC
>JAYMTB010001558.1:0-10657 GCA_036897585.1 Francoa sonchifolia | reverse complement strand
TATCACTATCGACGATGTCACTTATATCACCAACCTTAAGCGCGTATGTTGCATCCTCAAAAGGCTTCTGCATCTGGCCCGGACCAAATTTACCTGCATTAAAGTTTGCATAGACTTATGCTTAGACAAATGCATGTGATGATACAACATTGCGTGTATTTAAAGATCGAATGTGTTAGTAAATGTTGACAAGTTGTATTTGGCTGTGTTCATCCAGTGATGCATTGATAAAAACTTGATTTGCCTAAACATTTCAAAAGTGGAGATTCGGTAATACAAAGGAATGCCACACGCGTATTGGCTTCACAAAAGAAACAAAACCCTAATTGAGATGCGCATTTTACACACCATGCAAGCACACAGAAACATACCATATGCATAATGCACTGCCATTAACAGGCTAAGAGACCAAATGGTGGCTATCAGGACATGCCATTGAAAAACTTAGATAATTTCACGATTTTAATCACCCAGATAAAGAATTAGCATTGGAAGCACAGTAACGGACAACAGATTGGTGGGTACAACTCCATGACTGGAAACCAATAACATTATGATGCAACCAGATGTATGGCCAAATTCTTAATCCTATCGAGAATAGCGACTTAGAGATTTGAGTATTGTTGCTCTGTCAGAATTAGGCCACTTCAATTCATATGAAGTAAATCAGAAAGTCTTAGCTAAGACAATTCACTAGACGGTCAAGTTGTACAAATATTCTTTCATGATAATTGAAAACATCATCCAAGTAAAAGGCAAAGAATTCTCATCAAATTTCTCGAATGGAAGTGGCAAAGGAACTATAAAAATCTTGCACATTCCCATTATTCAAGAAGGTCAATATAATTCCTTCTTTTACTCTCTTTGCAAACATAAAAGGCATATGTTTCATCGATTAGAACATCTGTTCTTCCCTATTCAACTACAAACCCCTAATTCACTCCCTCAAAGGACTAATGTCCAAATTTGAATCATCAGACCTAAACATCTCTCCTCCAATCACAAAAAGAAAGTACTACAATTCAGTGAGTTTTCCAGTAATCACGAAGCCCAAAAATAACTCAACATTAAGACTTAAAATGATATTTGTTCTGCCAACATCTCCAGCAACCAACAAACCGTATAGAATCAGATGAAATTCCAAGCACAACAATACCTTAATTCTATATCACATTTCTTATCTTGAAAACCAAAACAACAGAAAATCTAAGAATCAAATCGGTATTTTCCTGGTCCATTGAAATTAGAATTTAACAACCAATCAAACATCACAAAAAAGGGAAAAGGAACTAACCGAGATCGCCACCGCGCTTGGCAGAGCTAAAATCGGAGAAACGAGAGGCAACGACATCAAACTTGGCCTTACCGGACATGATATCATCACGAAGAGCCTTGAGCTGAGAAACGGCAGAATCTCTTGTGGTCTTCTTAATAACGCGACCTTGTGGATCTTTCCAAGACGCCTTCCGGCGAGATCCTTGATGCTTTATCAGAATGTGCGATGCCCTAACTTGAGACGCCGTTTTGATCCTTCCTTCCGGCGTTCCTCCGATCGATTTGCCGACGATCTCGACGCCTTACGAGCTGATCGAAATGCATTCCTTAATTAAATCTATATTTTCATAATTCTTGAGTATTGGGCTTGGACTGGGCCTGATATTCTAAAATATGGGCTTTATTGGGCCTAGAATACAAGAGTATTGTGCTTTGAAAGCGAATGGGCTTGGGTTGGGCCTTTATTGCTATATTTTTGGGCTTCGTCTGGGCCTTTAAATGCTAAAGTGGGATTGGGAAGGGCCGAGGATAAAAGAGTATTGGGCCTTGAATGCTAATTGGCTGGGGGATGGGCCTTTAGTGCTTAAGTATTGGGCTTGGACTGGGCCTCATATTCTAAAATATGGGCTGAGGATAAAAGATTATTGTTGGGCCTTGAATATTGGGCTTTGAAAGCGAATGGGCTTGGGTTGGGCCTCTATTTCTATATTTTTGGGCTTTGTCTGGGCCTTTAAATGCTAATGTATGGGATTGGGAAGGGCCGAGAATAAAAGAGTATTGAGCTTAAATTGGGCCTTGAATGCTACTTGGCTGGGGGATGGGCCTTTAGTGCTTAAGTATTGGGTTTTCTCTGGGCCTGAAATTGCTAAAGGGCTTGGGATTGGGCTCAGGTTGGGCTTTGAATACTAATTCGATTGGCCTTTGTCTGGGCCTTGAAGTGCTAAAGTATGGGCTTGATATGGGCCTTAAATTCTCAAGTATTAGGGTTTAGTTTAAACGCCAAAATCATACATAGATTTACTTGGATTTTTTTTTCTAAAAATGGTCGATTCTAATCCAACTCAACTTAATTCTTGTTTCTAACAAAAATAATAAAATAATAATTTCAGAACGATCGAATTTATGATAGAGACAAGTCGGTGTCCTCGTAGATATAGACATCCCACTAAATAGTGTTCCATTTTATGCATCATGTGACCGTGTTCCCTTTTCTAGCCATCGCTATTGCTACTTTTCAATTTTGTATTTCTCGTCTTAAAAGAAAAAGATATTTTTATTATAAATCAGTTAACGCGTAGTATTACATTTTTCAAATGTTAGAAAATGATCCAACAAAAACAAATTGGCACCTAATTTTGGAACTATTTAGAAACCTATATCTCACTAAAATCTAACATGTAACAGGAAATGAAAAAACGAATGTTGAAACCATATTAATGTCATAAAAAGACAAAATTTTCATTTTTGTGTACAGTATGAGATATTATATATCAGTTCAGATGTGTCATGTTTTATTTTATCGTAAAAACTTAGATATTTTCACAATAATTTTTTTTTTTTTGTCTCGGTCGGTGAGTCAGCAATAAAGATATTAGATTCGCGTGACTTTTGGTATGTAAATGGAGGGTCTAAAATAAAATGAACAAGACAAGAAAAGCAGAGAGAGTGTTTGTAACCAAAGATTTTTGTAGGTGCAAGTCTTATCGGGACTAAAAGAGACGTACTAATTTCTTTCGGGTAGAATGAGCAATATGGACGTTGGGGTAAGAGAAAATGACCTCTTATATTCGAAAAGAACCACGAGGTTGTGATCTTTTAGGTGTAAAGTTTCTTAATAAATTTTTCATGCTCTTACTTGTGAGGTGATCGAGACATTTATAGAAGATAATTTATTCATGCGTGGTAGGTTGAGTCATTCCCTGTCTGTCACGTGTCCGTCCCACAAGTCACATGACGTCCTTGTTACACGGAGACTATGTGGCACACGGGTAGCCTAGTGTAGGATCGCTCTTGTTGGGTACTTAGAGATTTTATGATTATATCTGCATACACCTCTGAAAGCCTTTTTCGAAATATAACGGGTTTAGAGTGACAGGACAACCCTCCTACCTCTGGGACGTCACCTTGTTTTCCTAAACGTACTCTCTTTCTCAAGCTGTCATGTCAAATACTCATTAATATTCCCTAAGACTGGACATGGCGTTCCTGTTGCAACGTTCTGTCCAACTTCCCTTTTCAAGCCGGGTGTTGGTAGTTGATCACGGTGTCTATGTAAACCTGTTCTAGGCCTGGGTCCATCGATCTGGACATGTAGCAAGCCGATCCGTCCTAAATAAAAAAGACATTTACCATGAGAGAGTTGCGAGTGTAAATTGAAATAGAAAACCAAAGTTCGATATGTCCCTTTTTGTATATAAATTCAATCCAAACTCTAACGAATGGGCAATAGCCAAAGAGCTCGAAATGGAGAAATAACTAATAATTTTTAAAGACTTATGATATTAACAAGACAGATAACATAACTGTTTAATCTTGTCGTACTACGAAAGTGCAGAGCAGTCGATAGAGTTGGTACGAAGCTCAATAAATGTGATGAAATTGTTGTGGCTAAGGGTTTTCGAAAGAGGGACAAATTGAAGGAAGCAGCATTTATATGTTTTGTCTATTTATTCAGATTATCATTTGAATCATACCCCACACTTCATTTCACTTTGCCATATTCATTAGCCATTTATATCATTGTATTACAAATTTTTTACTTTTCGAGTTAATAAATTTAAAATATTTATTTTATACGAACGAGAGACTTTATATATTGTAAAAAAGTGAGGAAATTTTTTGTTCTTTTAAATTTATTGACGAGAAATTAGTGACATCAGATACAGGATTTGTTTATAAAATCACGTTTAATGTAATATCAATGATGCTATTGATTAACGGTTATCTTGAACAGAACAACAAATAAACAAAATAATAATTTTCTTTTTTTCGTCTATCTTTGACATAAACGTGACCTAAAGTATATTCATAAATACGCATAAATTTTGTATTCAAATATTCTTGTCTTTTTATATTCATTAGCGACAAATTTGGTGATATCAGATGTACAGAAGTGATTTGTTCCTAAAATTCACGTATAATATAATATCATTGATTAACTTATCGCAAACAGTGTAACAATATAAGCAAAATAAGTACATTCACAAATACGCAAAAATCTTATCTTCAGATACTCACATTTATAGAACGAGAATAAATGAAAATGAAATTCACGACTTTATTTATTAACTTTCAATAAACGTGATCTAAATACGGTCACAAATACAGATCAAATACGTGTTTAACTAATTCTTTTCATAATTAAAATTAAATACTAAAACAATATATCTATACAATCTACAATTCATCCTTCATATGATCTAATCAAGGAAATCATAGAAAGAAAATCGATTTCTTGACAAGGAATAGTAAGCCCCATATCATGATTAAATCCGAATTCTTCTTCGGCTTTTTGAAGTAGCCTTTGAAATTCAGAATAGCCCAACCAAGAAATAGGCACGATATATCGACTTCTATCTTCCCCAACATACACAGCAAAGTGACCTTTTGGCACATCGAAGTTCGTTTTTCGCCCAAAACTCGAACATCTTTTGATGATTTGTTTCAAAGCTGCAGATTGAGGTTGTTTGTTTGATTTTGTTATGGTCATTTTTGAGGGTTGTGGTGATGAAAATTGAAGGGATTGGAGATGTATTTATAGGGAGAAAGTATGATGAAATGATGAGACAATGTCATGTGGTATGTGGGGACTTTTTGAATGGACTATATGTGTTATGATATGTGTTTTTGGGGGGGAAATATTTACTTGGTCATGTTAGTTTTAGGGCTACCCTACCCTTTTAAGACAAAAATGGGACCTTCATTATTTGTAAGATTTTGTAATATGGCATGTTAAATTTTGTTGGAATCTTAATAAAATTTACTCAGGTTTTTTTTTTTTTTTTTTTTTAAATGAAAAGGGTTTATGATTGGTAACGTGCTGAATTATGTTCAAAATTAGCTTACGAGCAAATGTTAAGTACAATATGGTCCGGAAAAATTCGAGACATCATTTTACTACTAGTCCACTCATCATAGTAGGCTAGTAGCATACTATATGAAGTGCTTGCTTTGAAGCCCCTAAGAACAACCTCATCCATATTTAGTGGTGAAAATATTCTCATGAATGGTAATGTTTACGACTAAATGTGGATTTTCACCCTTCGAAGTGGGACCCACCTGGCAAGCACGCTACTACCTTACCGTAGTTTGGCAGAAAAGGAACAATGAGGATCGTTTGTCTAACAAATATGAATGCAAATCTAATAGTCATATTTAAAGCATTGAACGATGCAGCATTTAGGTCCTCGAATTCTTTTCTTGTATTTTTTTTTATCTTTCAATGATAAGCACCAACTTATGCTTATGCATAGACTTATGCTTACATAGACTTGCCTGCATTAAAGTTTACATAAGACTCATGTGATGATACAACATTGTGTGTGTTTAAAGATCGTATGTGTTAGTAAATGTTGACAAGTTGTATTTGGCTGTGTTTTTTGTATCTTTCAATGGTAAGAAAAACATCGTGAGACAGGTGTAATCTAAATTAGCAGACTTAGTATAGTTAGCACACAGATTAGCAGACTTAGTATAGTTAGCACACAGCTTCACACTCCATTCTTGAAGGAAAAACTCGAAATTCAAGAGTTACTTACAACTATACTTCCCCAAATGTGACAGTTCATAACAGTATAAACTTAAGGCATTGTCCCGAAAGAAATGGACAACTCCATGTGGTCATAATTGCCAAACCCACAAAAATCCACAAGAAAAACCAAGGATAGAAATTAAAAGGACATATATTCGCCCCAAATAATGAGCACCACAAGTATATCAAGCCTCAGTGTAATGTTATTCCCCATGTTCAAAGGTCAGAAGGCAGTCTTTTACAGCTATATGGTCATCCTAACTGTCTTATTACCAGCTTCCCTTGTGTTTTTGAATTCCGATATAAACCTATTTTCAAGCGTGAGCGAAAAATTATTGGCACTAAGGTTTCAGCCACAACATCAATACCAGATCTTCATTAAAGTTGAATTCAGTACTTTGGTGAATCAACTTGGGTGACCAGAAATCTAGCCGACTAAATCCTGATGCCAGAAATCCAAAAGACTGGAAATTAATCATGGTATCAGATTATGACTCTCCATGTTTTGTGCATAAATATTGGGGTGAGCATATGAAAGAATACAGAAGAAGCATCACTGTCATTGAGAAGAATAGAAGTCATAATTGACGTAAGGGATTTGTTCTTTGGTAGATGGTGGCCATTTTCAATGATAAGCATGTGAAAGCTATGTAACTTATGCCTTTAAAAGACAACTGTAAAGACAAAATAAGCATTTCAACATAATAGATTCCACATTTCCAATGGTGGAATATATTCCACGTATACAACTAGATCACATTCAATTCCTTAGAGATAATTCAGAGGATAAGAGGATATGAATAACCTGGTGTATGATATCCTGTCACTGTTTTCCAAAAGACTCTCAGCTTTCACATCTATTGGAGAGCAACCCACGAGCCTAAAACCTGTGCTGCAGTGTAACAGAAGGAAAGCAATAGCCAACACGCCATTAACATAATAAACATTGTACGTTTTGTTTGAGATGTTACCAATATGTGACCATATCACTTCAAATCTAACCATTCAAAATTTGAAATTACAGCATTATGTCATCAAACTTTTTAAAGGTCAGCTAGTTTGACGATCAAGTAATTATCAGCCTTATACAGCCCCCAAAATCATTTTCAGTCAGAAGCTTTAAACGATATTAGCTAGCAACTTCTTTATGAGTGCCACAATCTAAATAAAACATGTGATTTTCTTAAACAAACTTATCACAACTTATGAAGATGTGATAGATTGTCGTTAGAAGGAATAAAAGAGATCCACCAATTTACAAAAAGGATATAAAATAAATCCTATTTGATAAATGCACGAAGTTCACATACTACTCAACAGAGTTTCAGGGTTCAGTTTATAACAGCACTACAGTTGAAACCAACCAGGCTCTTAATAATGTCACTGTCTGAAGACATGATGCCAATATTTGCAGTCCAATGCTGCTGTTCCTCATGACTCAGCTTGGTTGGCTGGCAGGCAGGCCTTGCAAACTAAGGGAATAAGCAGTAGGAAAGAACACATTATTAAAATTTGATGTTTGAAGCACTTAATGCCATAACCTTGCACTGCTCATTCATGGCCAAAAGTTGGGCTTCTTTTTTGTCAAGAAGAGAACTCAACTTCCCATTCTCTTCCATGAGTTTATGTACTTCTGCCTCTTTCTGCTTTTTCTCACCCTCCAATTGTGTTGTCTTTGCAACTAGCCTGCTTCAAATGAAATTGGATAAATTGATCAGAAAACTGGTAAGAGAAAACTTCTTATATAAGGAAAAGGGGATGAAAAAACAAAGAGACAGATGCACATAACAATTATTACGAGGAGTGCAAAATGTCAAGATGTGTTCAGACATGCTTCGACTAACCGGGAATTGGTTCAAAGAAATGAGATCAGTTAATTTAAATCAATTAATTACATTTTCTATCTCATGAGGTTTAAAAGAGAACCCAAAAAAGATGATCGTGTGCTCTCAATTACATACAAATCACACAACTTAGCAGTCTATCTTGTCAAACACAAAGAACATTTCCAAGTAAACAAGATTAATAGATAGAAAAACAGTCACCATGGAAATAGAAACACACAATAAGGTGGGAAAACTCGACGACAGCCCTAGAGAGAACCAGACTACAGTTATTTTGAATGTGAAAGGAATTATAACATGAGTTCACAACTTAAATTGATGTCCAGACCAAACCCAAATGAAATCTGTGGCATTAGACGTTTCGTATCATTTGCATGGTTGTCAAGGATTTCATTTAGTTGAAGCATACTTACCGTTCAAAAAGCCTTTCAATAGTTTGAAATTGTTTCTCTGATGAAAGAAGTGTTTCTCTAACACCGATGAGACTGCTAACATATGTTTTCAAAGACTCAAAGTCTTGCTTCACCCGACAAAGCTCCTGCTCATTTTCAGCGGCTCGTTGCCTCTGTCTAGATGTTTCTTCAACCAAATCCTCAACCCTCTGCCGCATTTCACTCAGAACACTATTTGTATCCATAGCAAAATTTTCCATCTCCTCTAACTTTGTAGACATGTTTTCAATTTGCACTGCCTTCTTTTCAATTTCTTCTTCACCTAAAATTACCTTCTCCCTCTGAATTGCAGTTTGAGATTCTGCCATTATAACCCTCTTAACAAGAGCTTCCATTACGTCTGTGACTGTATGCACGGACTTTAGTATTTCACCAATATAAGCTCCATCTTTTTCGTCAAAGGAACCATTTTGCATACTGATTTGCATCCACGAGTCTTCTTCTGGACTATCAAATAAGGATAGATCAACACTCCTGGACCAAGAGGACAATGGTACACCATTCTTGTCAACAAGTCCAACCCCGTCTAACTGTTTGATGCCGCATGAAGCAAAGGCCAGATTAGGAATAGCCATGACCCTTGCCTTCGATCTCAAGTAGGTTAACACTGTTGCAGTAGTTCTGACTCTTTGCCAAAGAACCTCTAACTCCTTTTTTGTATCTTCCTCAGAGCCCTGAATACAGGCCTTTACCTCCATGAGTTTTTCTTGCAATAAATCCACCTGGGATTTGTTTCGTTCCATCTCCTGCTTCCACATATCATTTGTTTGGCTTAGTGGGGACTTCAAAGTTGACCCGTCAACATAATCTTCTGCTGCCATTCCCTTTCCAAAATTATTCTGGTAACCAATATGAGAACTTGATGTTCATGGGAAGCAAATATTATAAGTTTCTAAAATCTCATGAGCAAGAGACAAGCATTTAGATAAAAAAAGGTTTAACATGCAAAGAAACTTTAAAAGGCTAATAATGCCTGTGAAGTTCATATATAATGTTAAGCAAGAGAGATGCTTACCACCTTGAAAAAGATTTGACATAAAGCATATAAGCCTAATGGAAACACCATGCACTAACCATTCAACCACATATAGAACAGTTCTTATTTTTTATCATTTAGAAACTTTTTGAAAGTATGGTTATTGAATGGAAAAGACTGTATGAACTTTGTCACATTGGAAAATTCAATCAGCATTGATCACAACAGGATAATCATGAGGCAATTGTCGGTCATATTGCCCACACATCCACACAACATTACAGAACCCTACTCCAAGAGAGTAAAAACAAAATTTCTCGCAAATTACACAACTATCCAGAACCTCATTCCCATCTAATGAGCGTTTTAATTATCAAAACAAAGTTCTTCTACAATGGTTCGCAATCAAATCAGTCATTAACAAACACATGAGATGCAAATACAGTTACTTCAATCAAAACAAAATCTATGCGGTAAAGAACAGCACAAATAAGACAAATTTCTATAAAATAGTACTACTTTAAAGTTCAGATTCTCCACAAATACAATCACAGACACCAGAAACAACATCTCAAATCAGAAAGTAAAAAAACTCAAAATCCGAACTAATCAAACCACATACAAGCAAATCGGCACCACAAGCTTAACCACAAACCCTAACTTCCTCTTACCAACGCCAAATCCAACCACAAACACACATCTCGAAACTTTATCAAACCATAACACCAACAGACGATTTTTCGAACAAATTACGTGCGATAAACAACAAGAATCAATAATCGACAAACAATAGATTTAGACGAGTAATTAACGAGAACAAAATCATCGAATGCATGCGATCGAGCGAAAATTACCTTTCGATTGGAGCAAATGAGAGAGAAGCAGCTGCGCAACCTCTGCTGTTTTGGAGCTTTTCGCTTCTCTCTTTCTTCTCTTATCAAATTTTATTATTTATTTTTTAAATCACATATTAAATAATTAAAATATAATTATTGTTAATAATAAAGACATATTTTTTATATTTAATTAGGTATCCCAATTATTATTCTTTTTATAATATCAGTTTTAAATATTAAAATTATATTCAATTGTATATCTTTCTCAAATTTTATTTTTGAATTTTAAAAAATAAAATAAAGATTTAGATTAAAATTGTGCAAATTGCAATTAAGTTATAAATTTGGACAAATTGTATTTAAGTTAATAATTTGGACAAAAATTAATCAGGTTAAAAATTATGGTAAAATTCAAATTAATCCAAAAGTCAATTACACTCTTACTAACGGAAGTTCGGACGAAAGTATCCAATTGAATATAATTTTGATTTTTAGAACTGACATTATAAAAAAAAATAACTCAA
>JAYMTB010001557.1:0-10657 GCA_036897585.1 Francoa sonchifolia | reverse complement strand
TTGCCAATAGTTTTTGGGTCAAACTTAAAAAAAAAAAAAAAAAAAAAAATTATGTAAAACAAAAAAATATAAAAACTGAAAATCAAACAAAATCATACAACAAAATCAATAAAAGAAATCATATGAAAATTAAAAATACACATTTTAAAAGAAAACAACACAAGTAATAAAAAATCAGGCAAACAAAAACAAAAACAATTTTTTTTTTTTTAAATTCAACCAAAATCGTAATCGTAAACGAATAAAAATAAAAGTCACAATTATATGTACATACAGAAAATAGAAAACCAGAGGAATAACAAAATTAAAAATCATAATAAAATCAAATAAATTAAAAAAAAAATCGTAGGAAAACAAAAATACTGAATGATATATAATAAAATGAAAACAACATACGAAAATAAAATAACATAGAAAAACAAAATATACTCAAAATTATATATAATAAAAAAAATCAAGGAATAGGAAAACAAAATCATTGTAAAAACAGCATAGGAAAATAAAAAATCATATGAAAACAAAGTAATGATATAAAAAATGAAAATGAAAATGAAAAACAACATAACATAGGAAAATAAAAGATACAAAAAAAATCAAATGTCACAGAAAAACAAAATCAATGAAATTAATAACAAAAACAAATAATATGAAAGCAAAGACAAAAAAATAGGAAAATAATTTTTTTTCTTTTTTTTTAAAATCATAGGAAAAACAAAATTACTCAAATGAAAAATAATCAAAGCAACATAGGAAAATAATAATAAACAGATCAAAATCAAAGATAAAAAAAAATTTAAAATATAGACTTAGAAAATTAAATTAAAAAATAAAAGGAAAGCAAAATCAAAGATATATAAGGAAATAAAACAAAATCAAATGAAATTTAAGGGGAAAAAAAAAAATATCCCAAAACAAAATCGAGAAAATATGAAAAAAAAAAAAAATTAAAATTATTTATTTATCAAAATAGCATCTCTCTCTATTTTTCTTTTAACTTAAATTCATTTTTCATTATTTTCGAATTCTTATATTAATTGAATTTAAATTTCTAAAACATTTAATAAATAATAATACAGTATTATGACCATGTATAAATTGTAATTTTTACTCCAACAAAACATATAAATCATTAAATTGTGATAAATGTAAAACATAAATCATGACCGTTCATTCTAAACATAGCATTAAACGCATAACCAAACAGTACATGAATCAAACTGTTTGGCAACGAATTTTAGTTAATCTCAACCCAATTCACACCAAAAAGAGAATATTTTCATATTTTCTTTTTCAAGAATATTCATTTTTATCAATTATTGTTAAAAATAGTTAGATTTTCAATTTTCTAAAAATTAACTTCACAATTTAAAAAAAAAAAACATGTTATAATTCTCAGGCATAAAAATAAAGCTATTGCTTACCAAACATATCCCTCTGCACCACCAGTGGAACAAAAATGTAACAAAAAGATCAGAATGATAAATTCAGATAATAATGAATCTAAAAGTTTGACACAAATATTAGAATAACGCGTCTGCACACATCTGATAAGTAAGACACATTCAAGTTAATAGAAGAACTGAACCAAAATGTACAAATGAAAAAAGATCATGCAGCTATAAAGGTCTAGGATATTGTAACGAAAACTGAATTTGAGCAATTGTGAACTAATGCATTAGTAGTTCTGTTTACTTTCCGCACTCTTAAATCTTGTTTGGCCTTCATACATTCAAACTGTTGCTATTCCTAATTTTTTTGGGTTTTGGCTGGTAATGTCGTCTCCCTCCCCACCCTATCTATATAAAAATTCAAGCTCAAAAAGGAAAATCAACCACTAAATCAATTCAGGAAATTAGACCTTAAAATATAGTATCAATTGTAATATGTGCCAAGACACTCGAACCCAGGCTCTAATTAACCCCTGGTTAAATTTTTCAATACTGCCAAACTTACTCTCTACACAGCAGATTTTTATAACTTGAGAACATATATTTAAAAACATACCGATAATAATTATTATGTAAGCAGGAATATAGTTTAACATGCCATGCAGCAGTAACTCTGGTTTGACAATACTCATGATTCGATATTACTGTTCATCAATTGTTTATGGGAAGAAAGAAAGAGTTAAAAAAAAAAATACTTACTGCTTACTGACCATCAATGATTAGTTCAACGATATGAAAACAGAACTTCTATGCTGCTCCAGTGGGGGACTAGCACTCAATATTTCGCCAATATTTAACAATAACTTTAGTAGTTTACTTATAGATTCGTATCTGAATTATATATCAACTTAAAAGAAACTGAATATTATAATAATCTTGTTTCTAACATAAAAGCAAATTATTTACCTGACAGAGAAAAGTTAACTGCTTTGACTGCATCTCCAAATCTGTCATCATGACTCCATACAACTTAGCATCTCCCAGTCAAGTCAGGTCCTCGGTTGTTGGAGAGTTTTTGTTCTGTAATTCTAAGTCCTCTGTTCCTTAAACCCGAATAATCTCCATGTCCATAATCCTAAATTATCAATCAATCTATCCTAGTTACTAATCCCTTATCTTGAATTTCTTATCATAAGTCCCGAATCTGTAATCTGTAATACTATCTAATACTAAGTCCTAATCTCTATGTCTTTCTTACTTAGATTTTGTTCCCTAATTAATTAATCCCACTAATCACTAATCACTAATCCAAAATGCTAATGCTACATATATACTAACTCCTATATCCATAATATCACTAATAAAAAAATGCTAAATGTATACTGTGAATCATATTTATCCTAATTCTAAATCAAATCTCAAAGTGTCTCTATTTCTCAGCCATTGTTAGCCCTTAGTCCCTAATCTCTATTCTAAAATTTCAAATACTAAGTTCTGATCTCTATATCTTTCTTAGTTGGACCTTGCTCCCTAATCATTTAATCCCCAAGTCCTACTCTCCAATCCCTAAAAAATTTCTAATAATGTACTCCACAAGCCTCTGTGCCATACAACTAGGATATTCTTGGGCTTTCTTGTGCCTTGGTGTTTGACTTTAGTGCTGGGCCTGGTTTTGGCCCAGTCTTTTTGTGTGGGCTTGGTTTGTTGGGCTTTAAATTGGCCCAGGCTCAGTTTTTGGCTGGATTTTTTGGCCTAGTCGTTGGGTTGTTAGCTCTGTTAATGGATTTTGGGCCTGGGTCTGGTTATTGGGCTAGGGCCTTAATGTTGGGTTGGGCTTGATTTTTGGGCCTTGTTGGATTTGGGGATCAATAACATATCGAGTAGCCAATGATAAAGAAATATATAAACAAACCAATAAAATCATAGTAAATAAAAGAAAAACGTGGGAAAACTAAATTAAGTAAAACAAATCCCAAAAAATCAAAGAAACAAAAAAAAACTCCAGGAAAATAAAAATTATCGAGATATTTTAAAAAAATCAATAGAAAAACAGAGGAAAGCAAAATTATTAAAAAATAATAACAATAAAAAAAAAAAACCAAAACATAGTAAAAACAAAGAAATAAAAAGCATAGGAAACAAACAAAATCAGATAAATTTAAAAAAAAATCATAGTAAAACAAATAACTGAATGATATCAAAACAACATACGGAAATAAAAAGAAAATAAAATAACATAGGAAAACAAAATATATAAAAAAAGGAAAACAAAATTGTTTAAATTTAAAACAATTATATATGAAAACAAAATCATAGTAAAAACAACATAGGAAAATAAAAAGAAAATAAAAAATCATATGACAACAAATTAATGAAATATAAAAAATCCAAATTAAAATGAAAACAACAAAGGAAAATAAAAGATTAAAAAAAATCAAATGTCATAGAAAAAAACAAAATCAATGAAATAAATAAAATAAAAAAACAAACAAATTAAACTGTTGGAAAAAAATGGAGGAGATTGGGAAAAATTGTTTATTTAGATGTTGGGTCGAGGAATTAGAATTTCAATGGGGTGAACCAGTTTGGAATATCGAAATTGACTCTAGTCTTGAAATAGAACAACCAAGAGTGTCTTAGGTGTTACAAAAACCTAAATAAATAAAAAAATAAAAAAATCATACAAATAAAAAATGAAATCCCAGTGAAGCAGTAGATTATTATGTTAAAGAAATAAATACATCATTCAAACTAAATCAAAGAACACCAAACATATCAGAATATAAAAATTGAAAATCACATACCTGGATGTTGCACAAAGTTTGTCACATTACAGACCTTTACCCAAATGTTGCAGACGTTATATTTCTCAGATCAAAAGGTGCATGTACGGCTCATAAGGTATACAATTTTATCCTAATCAACCGACTTTATCGAGAAAGATTACTTTTTTTAGGCCAAGAGGTTGATAGCCAGATCTCGAATCAACTTATTGGTCTTATAATATATCTCAGGCATAAAAATAAAGCTATCCCTGTAACTAAAATGCACTGAAAAAGATCAGAATGATAAATTCAGATAATAATGAATCTAAAAGTTTACCACAAATATTACAGCGTAAACATACAAGGAGTAAACTGATCATATACCCTACATCTAGGTATATGGTCAATTTACAATATTCACATAAAACATACTTTATTCAACTTCTAACAGATAAAGGGAAAAATAAAGAATAATGGAGATCATATGCCCATACAACTCAACCACAAGCAGATGATTATTACCCTCGGAGAGAGGAATTTTGGCTGAACCATTTACATCAAGGTAACAAGCAAAATTACAATCAGTAATTACACAACTTTTATCACAGATGCAATCAGTAAAATGGATTGGAAATACCAATCTTAGTGGTGATAGCCAAATAAGAGTTTAGGTGCTTTTCACGTTTGAATGACTTACAAGAAAAGAAACGGAAAAAAGCCAGTCTTGGGATGAATTTTCTCTTATAAACAACAAAAGTAGATCTGGTTTTTACACAAATAAAGGCATTTAAAAGATTCAAGAATAGTTTGACACTCATTTTGACCATGGTGTCAGAACATTGAAAGACAAGAAAAGAGAGAGAGAGTTTTGGGATGAGTTTTCCATTCAAAATGCTTTTACAAAAGAAATGACCGTACGATTTTCAAAACATGGAGGGAAACAGGATTTCTTAATGGAATCCTAATAGAACGAGGATGGGAGAGACAGAGAAAGAGATGAACCCTGCTTTTCTGGCAGAAATCCACAAAAATAATCTAAAATCAAACTACAATTCTTTGAATAAGAAGACAAATTTCTTACCTCTGGACGATATCCCGCCGATTCCAACGGAATTCTCCGCCATTTCTCCTCAATGCTCTAACGATGGAACATCTAAAATCCTAGAGACAATTTTTCTGTTCTCTCATACTTGGTTATAAAGACCTTAGATCTGTATTTATGACCGTTGAGTTATTATTACACGTGGTAATCAGTTACAACGGCTATAAAATGTAGTTTTAAATTTTGAATTTCAAATCAAAATCTCGCTATTATCAACGGGTGAAGATATGAGAAAGGTGAGCTGGGCTTAATCAGACCCAACAAGGAATTTAGAATTTGGCCCAAGTGATATATGTATTTACCAATTAAATGAGGAAAATAAATTAAATACTTAATAATTATTGGTTCTAGACATTATAAAAAAAAAAAAAAAAAGACAATGTTAATGCATATTTGAAAATGTAAATATTAATTTAACTTTTATCAGCAACCTCCACTACTATATTTTCTTGTATAGATTTTCCAAACTGATTTAATTCGATTCATTTATATAGGAGCAAAACTAATTCGAATTAGATCAATTTTGTATTGAGTTGCACCTTTTATCGTCTTACCATTTCTATAGGTAAAATACGTAAGTTGAAACTCCGACTTGAATTTGATTGAACTTTTCTTCTCGTGCTAGCTTCAATCATCCAAACATATTAATTCCAGTACTTGCATCACAGTACTACCATTATGGGAACCAAAAATGACTCAAGTCTTCCACAAAATACACTACCCAACCGAAAAACATACATATAAAAAGATTGAAGCATAAATCAACAAACATTACAGTACTTTCTCATCCTGAAATGGGGAACCCATTTCTCCCTTTCTTAAATACTTATCCAATTCAAACACAGACAGTTTCGTTCTCTCAGTCTGGCCGTCCACATGCCCAGAACGCCTGGGCGCAGGACTAGGCGTTTGTAAGAAAATCCAGGACCAACTTCTTGTTCTGTTGTGTTCAATCGGCATAAGCATGACAAAGGCCAATTCATTACCAATATCTTTCCTGTTTTTGCAAGAAGTGATCTATCAGTGTTCCTCCACAACACACAAATCTCAACAAGCAACAAGGAATTTCTCAAAATTTGAAAGCTATTTATAGGAGCACTTTTGACCCACTAATCCAAAACTATATCAATTGACACACTCAACCCACTTTTTATATCATAACTTTATCACTATGTCCAGAAAAACATTATATTACCCAATTTAATATTTATTTACATATATGAATTATTTTGACATAACCACATGACCTTAGTGGAAAGTGAATAGTTGCATCTATTTAGGAAATAAGATGCAGTCGCATGTTGAAGCTATTGGAATATGCATATTAGTTCTTGATAGCAATTTTGTTTTAGATTTAGAAAGTACCTTTTATATTCCAAGTTTCTCTAGGAACTTGATTTCAGTCTTAAGACTTGTACCTTTGAGATATTTTTTTAACTTTTCAGACAAATATTTTAATTTATATTATAAATCTGATATTGTTGGGAATGTCTGATGTTTTTTTTCGTATTAATTTACAAAACAATGCTTTTCAAAATGCGATGCATGTTCATGATAACGCTGGTATTAAACGTTGTGTTATGAATGAGAATTCCTCTATGTTATGGCATCGGAGATTGGAATATCTCTATTGAGAGGATTAAGAGATTAGTAAATGATGGAGTACTTAGTACTTTGGATTTTACTGATTATAATATTAGTGTGGACTGCATAAAGGGAAAACAGATCAACAAGTCAAAGAAAGGTGCCAAGAGGAGTACAAAAATATTAGAAATCATACATACTCACGCTTCATGTATACCTACATTCATAATAAGCACGAAGCTTTAGATGTCTTTAAGGTATTTAAATCTGAAGTAGGGAAAAAATCCGGAAAGCAAATTAAGATTGTGAGATCAGATAGAAGTGGTGAATATTATGGTAGATACACTGAAGATGGACAAGCACCTAGTCCATTTGCGAAGTTTTTTCAAGAGAATGAGATAGTTGCCCAATACACCATGCCTGGTTCTTCGGACCAGAATGGTGTAGCAGAAAGAAGAAATCGAACATTATTAGACATGGTGCGGAATATGCTTAACAGTTCCAAACTTCCTAAGTGCTTATGGATTGAAGTCTTAAAACGACAGTATACATATTGAACCGAGTTCTAACCAAGGCTGTCCCAAGGATGACATTTGAGTTATTTAAAGGTTGGAAACCGAGTTTGTGACATGTACGCATTTGGGGATGCCCGACAGAAGTAAAAGTGTACAACCCATAGGAAAAGAAGCTGGACCCAAGGACCATTATGGGTGTATCATTGGATATGTTGAACGGTCCAAGGGTTACAAAATTTATTGTCTATCTCATACTACTAGGATAGTGGAATCAAGAAATGCCAAGTTTCTCAAAAATGACTTGATCAGTGGGAGCGATCAACTTTCCACCTCAAGTAGAAGATTGGTTGTTGTTCACAACACCCTCCAGTTCAACTAGATGTTGAACAATCAATCACTGAAGATCCACAATCTGCTGATATTGATCTAGTAGATCCATTTCAGCAATTGCCAGAAACTACTGAACAACATCCTCCTCAGGAGAATGTTGATGCAGCATTAAGAAGATCTACTAGAATGAAGAAATTATCAATTTCTAGTGATTATTACATTGTGTATTTACATGAATCTGACTGTAATATTGGAGCTGAGAATAATCCCGAAACATTTTATGAAGCCATGACTTTGGATGATAACATTTTCTAAGCAATGAATCTAATATGTAGTATAATACCATGAAGGACGAGATGAATTCTATGCATGATGGTGAGCATTTAGTCTGCAAGCTAAAGAAATCCATATATGGATTGAGACAAGCCTCCCAACAGTGGTATTTAAAATTCCATGATGTTATCTCTCCATTTGGTTTCGTAGAGAATGTCATGGATCAATGTATATATATTGAAAGGTCAGTGAGAGTAAAATTTGTTTCCTTGTGCTTTATGTGAATGATATTTTACTTGTAACCAATGATAAGGGATTGCTACATGAGGTGAAACAATTCCTCTCTAAAAGTATTGACATGAAAGATATAGGTGAGGCGTCTTATGTCATTGATATTAAGATCCATAGGGATAGATCTCTGGGCATTTTAGGTCTATCCCAAGAAACCTATATCAATAAAGTCTTATAGAGATTTTGGATGAAAGATTGTTCACCAAATATAGCACCTATTGTGAAGGGTGACAGGTTCAATTTGAACCTATGCCTAAGGAATGATCTAGAAAGGGAACAAATGAACAACATTCCATATGCTTCTGCAGTTAGAAGCTTGATGTATGCTCAGGTTTGCACTAGACCTGACATTGCTTTTGCTGTGGGAATGTTAGGAAGATATCAAAGTAATCCGGGTATGGACTACATGCTTATGCATAGACGGACTAAGGATTTGGAGGTAGTCGGTTACTCAGATTCCGATTTCACTGGTTGTGTTGATTCTTGCAAATCAACATCTGGATATGTTTTCATGTTTCCTAGCGGAGCCATGTCATGGAGGAGTGCCAAACAAACTTTGATTGTACTTCTACTATGAAAGCTGAGTTTGTTTCTTGTTTTGAAGCTATTTCACATAGTGTATGTTGAAGAATTTCATTATTGAGCTTAGAGTTGTGGATTCAATTTCAAGGCCCTTGATGATGTTTTGTGATAATTCAGCTGCTGTTTTTATGGCTAAGAACAACAAAGACGGTAGTCAAAGTAAACACATCGACATTAAGTATTTTTCCGTAAAAGAACATGTTAAGGAGAATACAGTGGTCATTGAACACGTTAGCACTGAATTGATGATAGTTGATCTTTTAACTAAAGTCATCCCACCAAAAAGTTTTAAGGATCATGTAGTTAGGATGAGACTTGGTTCCATCATGTAATTTTTCATTATATGAACAAATCTTTTATTTTTGAAACTCTTATTCATTTGTGATGTTTATTCTCACTTTGGTATACACATTAATTATTTTTGAGAATAATATTTTCACTTATTTATTAGGTCTAGAATAAACATAAGATTTATTCATTAAATTATGTTATCACATATGGGCTTGCCTGAGAGATAGAATGCATCGTAATACATAAAAGACAATACTCGTTCTAAGAGGACTTATCGCCATGATTCATGTGTTTTATTTCTTTTAAGCATAAAGTTTCATGGATTTGGTATGAATAAATGTTGGGACGGATTGGACATGAATAAATGTTAGGATCAAGTGGGAGAATGTAAAATAAAGTAATCAACATTTATAGGAACACTTTTGACCTACTAATCCATGACTAAATCAATTGATCCACTCAACCAACTTTTTATGTCATAACTTTATCACTATGCCCACTAACTATATTCAGAACGTTTTTTGTGCAAAAACGTTTCATTAAGAATTATAAATATAGAATGAGTCCCTAAGCTGAGTATTCAATCTAAAATTTTCACACCATCTCATGAGTTTACTTAGGCTTAAAAACATCCATTTTTCACGCAGCTTCAACAAATTATTATAGTATTATTGAAAGGACAATAGCTAGAGATATGTCATAAATCTTTCATCTTTTTCCGCATTTATGTTAAAGTATGATTATTGTTTTTCATACATGTTAGATCTCGTATGTTAATTTTACATATTCCAAAATTTTCTTGAAATTCAGAATCACTTCCAATCTACTCAAAATCCGGAAATCGCTGCCCCAAAATTGGGTCTTTAAGTATGAATGTCTACACACCAAAAATTGACTATCAAATCAAATAGAAACACAATCATATTAATCAAGTCAAATGAAATTTTACAAGATTTTGCAAATTCATCAAGTGGGTAGCTAATAACAAATCTTATTGAGGGTACAGATCCAATTCAATTAAAAAAAGAAACCAAAATTAACACAAACAGTACCATAAATACATACATAAAAATCATTTCTCCAAAGCCACCGGCTTAGATAACGGCCAAAGGTAAAGCAAATGAAGCCGGCGAAACCCACCAAACGCCAAAACAACAAATATCAACTGCTGATTCCTACCTCCCATGTTCGCCTAGTGGCACGTGCAGCTCCCATAACCGCTAGTATTATAGAAGAACACTGCATCAACATAGGTAACTTTCGTTTTGAACCTTCTTTAGTAAAAATCTATCGGACTCACTTAACTAGTCGATGGACTAAAGTCTTGAATAGTCAGTTGTTTGTGTAAGCCCAAACAATAAATCTCACACAAAGCCCTGAATTTCTTGGGATTCATGCGTGCTTTTAAAAAATCTTGCCTTTAAAGATTTTATAGAGTCGGCCAACTCTTCACGCATATAAGTGCATTCTTATCAAAGGTATCCTACTATACCCCACTTGGTATTCCAAGATATAAGAATCATTAAACGTTTAACA
>JAYMTB010001556.1:0-10659 GCA_036897585.1 Francoa sonchifolia | reverse complement strand
GTAAACAAAAAATTATTATTTTATTAAAAAGTTCCTTAGGGTTTCCTTCCTTTCTTCTCTCTTTGCCGTTATCCTTTTCCTCCACCGCCGCCGCTGCTCCTCCGGCCGGTCAGTTCTTTATCCTTATTTCATCGAATCTAGCCCGAATCCTTAAGTTTATACAAATCGAACTCGAGCCGAGTTCGAGCCTTCCCTAGTTATGATAATTTACAACGGTCGGAAATATCGGGTCAATTTGGGTCTGGATTAGTCGGGTTTGGGTCTAATTTAATGGATTAAAATTGAAACCAGTTCTATATGGGTTTAACGGGTTGACCCGATATATATAAAAAAGTTTATCAAATAGAATTCATTAGGTCAGTAGCGTTGCTTCCGTCTCAAAATATTCTTTTCCAGGTTTCATAGTTTGAGTTGATGATGAAGAAATTGCCGTGATTATGTATTAAATTTAAGTTCGAAGTGATTGTTTATTGCTTTGATTCAGTGGGTTGGCTGTTTTAGTTATGGCCGCCGCCGGAGCAGAGGTATTTTTTTTTCTATTTCTCGCTCAGCTTTAGTTGCATAGTTATGTAATTATTAAGTGAAGCATGTTGGATGATTTGTGATTTTTGTTGTTGCAGAATGTTACGGAGTGTGTTGAGGCGGTTCGTTTCGAGTTTTTGACAGACCAGGAAGTTAAAAGCTATAGCTGTTTGAAAGTAACAAACCCTAATTTGACTGATGCAATGGATAGGCCTGTTATGGGGGGTCTTTATGATCCCGCTTTAGGGCCATTAAACGAGGGTGATTTGTAAGTTTATTTTCTGGATTCTTGTTATTAAATTTATCAGATGTAGCAGTTTCATGATTTTTAATACTAGATTAACTGTTAAAGTATACTACTCGAGCAAATTTTGTGATTTTGTAATGTATGGTTGAGACAGTTTTTTTCATTTTGATACAGTTGTACTTCATGTGGTCAGCGGTATTATCATTGTCCTGGTCATTGTGGACATATCGACCTTAGTTTACCGGTCTACAACCCGTTGCTGTTTAATACCCTTTACAATATTCTACAACGAACTTGTTTCTTTTGCCATCACTTTGCGGAAAGTCAAAGACAGGTATTTCCCTTTAATGGGTTAGTCATGAAATTGTTTCATGGCCCTTTTTTGTGATATGTTGTTCCACATTGATCTTTATTTTTGTGTTTTCGAAATTTCAGGTTCAGTTGTGTATTTCTCAGTTGGAACTTATTGCAAAGGGTGATGTAGTTGGAGCGAAAAAACTAGGTTCAAATTCAGCAAATGAATCCTCATATCCAGAGGATAGTGATGGTGGAAGTCATGCGTCACGGTCTACCGTCCATTCAGGTCCAGAATGCAACACCTCCGAACATTCAGAGCAACAAGAATGGACCTCTCTTCAATTTACTGAAGCTATGTTGGTTTTGAATAACTTTCTGAAACCAAAGTACAAAAAGTGTAAGAATTGCGGTGCTAAAAATCCGAAGATCAGTAAGCCTACGTTTGGATGGTTTCATCTGGTATATTTCTTTACGTCCTTGATACTATGTGATATATGAAAGTAAATTTTGATAGAAAATGTGTTATCGTATGTTATCTTCTAACTTACAAAGTGATGCGGTTTTACATAGCTTGAGTATATGAACATTTGGGTCCTTTTCAAATTTGTGGCTGTAGGTTGCTTCGAGTACAAGTGCTAGAGGAAATGTTATCAGAGGCAACAAGTTGAATGTGCCGTCTACTATTGGAGTTGAAGGGCCAGCTTCATCTGAGGTAGAAAGTACTCTTGATGTATTGGGAGATGGTATCGACACAGCTGGGACACAGTCATCTAGTGCTGCCTCTAATGGAAATCAAGATTCCGAGGAAAAAAGGCGTGGAAGAAAATTTCAGGAAGCGCCTCTTGAGTTTCTTAAACAAAAAAGTTTTTTCTCTGGACATCTACTACCATCAGATGTATGCTTCTTCCCAATACTGCTTTGATAGATCTTTTTTTTACCTCATTTAATATCTTGGTTTTAAATAAATTTATTATCTGACAGGCAAGAGAGATTTTAAAGCGGTTGTGGGAAAATGAGGCGAGTCTCTGCTCATTTTTCAGTAATATCCAGATGGATAAAAATGCAGTTGGAAAGAAAGCGGGTCACACAATCTTCTTCTTAGAAACTGTACTCGTACCTCCAATCAAATTCCGCCCTCCTTCCAAAGGGGGTGATTCTGTAAGAAATGTTTACTGTAAAAGTTAGCTTATTAAAGTTTAGATCCAATAAGGTGCCAAATAATTCGTCGTAAACTAATGCCAAAACACATATACATCAAAATTGCAAGATTGACGTGGTTTTATGTTCTCTCAATTACCAGTTCAGAAGTTATTTTCTTAAAAATATCAGTGTTGTTATTTCCCGTGGCACCTTTGGAATCTCTAAAACTTAATAAACTTCATGTTCATTCCAATACATTGCTTTCTCATTATAGTTTTACTTCCAAGTACGTTATATGAATGGAGCATCCAGAAGCAGTTAACTGACATTCTTGATGTTTTCTTTAGGTAATGGAGCATCCACAAACTGTTTTATTAAATAAGGTGATAGAGTCAAATATAGCTTTAGCAAATGCTCATACTAACAACTTAGAGCACTCCAAGATTGTTAACCGGTGGATGGATCTTCAGCAATCTGTAAATGTGTTATTTGATAGTAAAACATCAATGGGTGAGCCTTCATTTTACTTTCTTTATCCAATGTATTATTCTTTCTAAATACTGTTTCCATGCATTGGCCAAGGTAAAATGTCATTAATACATTTGTTTGAAGGTGTTCAATCTTTTCCGTGTTTCTTTTTGCTTATTTTTTTACAACATTCAACAAGTTAGTGATGCATTTTGTTTCTCTTATTACCGTTGAGCAATGGATTTATCATTACCTGTAGCAGCTAAATGTTGTTTTTTGTAATATGATAGGTCGGGGTCCAAGAGACAAAGTGTCTGGAATATGTCAGTTACTGGAGAAAAAGGAAGGTCTCTTCCGTCAGAAAATGATGGGAAAGAGGGTTAATTTTGCCTGTCGCTCTGTCATATCCCCGGATCCCTATTTAGCAGTCAATGAGATTGGAGTTCCTCCATATTTTGCACTGAGGTTAACGTATCCTGAGGTAATTGTGGACAACAATGCTGTTTAACTACGTAATAAATGTTACATTACATATCACTATTTGGACGTGTCAATTCAGCTGTAAAAATGATGTGTTATCTTTTTGCAGAGAGTGACTCCTTGGAACGTTGACAAGTTGAGGAATGCTGTTATCAACGGCTCTGAAGTTCATCCTGGTGCTACACATTATGTTGATGGGTTATCCAAAAGGACACTGACAGCACTAAACAGAAAACAACGTATTTCAATCTCAAGGAAATTACCAACCTCAAGAGGGGTTGTTGCACTATCCGGAAAAAGTGGTGATTATGATTTTGAAGGTAAAATTGTTTTGCGCCACTTGCAAGATGGAGATGTTGTGCTGGTTAATCGCCAGGTACTGCACCATTTGCATAAACTACTTGTATATCCTAACCATATTTTTGCATTAGGATTTGCAAAATATATTTGCAGTAAAAATAATTTGTGGGATATGTGGTGATGTATTAGAAATTTGTGCTATTTCCAAGACGTGTGGATGTGTTTCAACATTACAATTATGTGAAGCATGTAGATTTTGTATTACTAGATGCTCAATATATATTGTAGATTGGATTGCATTTGTTTCATGATTCTATGTGTGTGATTTAATTTGTTTCCATGACAGCCTACGCTTCACAAGCCAAGTATAATGGCGCACGTGGTTCGTGTGCTGAAGGGGGAGAAAACACTTCGCATGCACTATGCAAATTGCAGGTTGATTATAAAATGCATACATATGCGATAAAATTTATTTCTTAGATCTAGCTGACATATAAGGCTTGTAATGACTTTAATTGTGTGATTCTTCTTATTTCAGTACATACAATGCTGATTTTGATGGTGATGAAATGAATGTTCATTTTCCACAAGATGAAATTTCACGTTCAGAAGCTTACAACATAGTAAATGCAAATAATCAGTATGTCAAACCTAGCAAGGGTGAACCAATTCGAGGTTTGATTCAGGTATCTAGATAAATTTTTTTATTTTTCCTAGTCATCCCTTGGTTTTCAATGATTATATCAGTAGTAATTCATCAAGTTTGTCTTTCAATTTGTCAGGATCATCTCATAAGTGCTGCACTTCTCACAAAGAAGGATACGTTTTTAACTCGTGATGAGTTCAATCAACTTCTTTGCAGTTCTGGTGTTTTTACTGCTAGGCCAGGTTCTTTTTCCAGCAAACCTGGTCAGAAAGTTTCCATACTAAATGATGAAGATCAAATGCTTCCTCTTGGCCCCGCAATATTGAAACCGGAGCCTCTTTGGACTGGAAAACAGGTTTTTGTTTGATTATGCTGGTGCTTTTTTCTCTCGTGTTTTGGTTTTCTTATATTTGAGACATGCTTATCTTTGAACATTTTTTCATTATATTTTTTTCCTTTCCAGGTCATTACTGCTCTGCTAAATCACATAACTTGTGGTCACCCACCCTTCACTGTTGAAAAAGAAGGGAAGCTCCCTCCTGATTTTTTTAAAAGTAAATATGGTTATGGCAAAGATAGCTCGAGCATGGACAAAGAGATCAGTGATAATAATTTGAAGAAAAAGAAAGCACGTGCTAAACTTTATGACGAGGAAAACAAAAATAAATTGTTTATCCTTAAAAATGAATTAGTGTCTGGTGTGATTGACAAAGCTCAATTTGGCGAGTATGGTTTGGTTCATACTGTACATGAGCTTTATGGCCCAAATACTGCAGGTGTTTTACTTTCTGTGATGAGTCGCTTATTTACAGCATATTTGCAGGTTAGTTAGTCTGATATAAAAGCTTCAATCTGTATCTTTATATGATTAGCTTAGTTATCAAATCATCATCATATCATAAAACTTGCATTAAATTGTGTTTCACGATTCAGATGCATGGGTTTACTTGTGGAGTAGATGATCTTTTGATCATGAAAGATAAAGACGTCGAAAGGAAAAGGCAACTAGAAGAAAGTATAAAGATTGGTGAACAAATTCATTGTGAGTTCATTGGTATCAAGAAGGGTGCGGATGAGATAATAGGTATGTGCGTCCTTCTATAAATGCTGTGTATTGTAGAGAATTTCTGTATTGATCTCATTCTTAACACGTTCGTGTCGGCTTGAAATTTAGATTATTCTAGCATAACTTTATATATTTTGTTGGTGTATTTAATTTTTTTAGATGCTTGCTGTAATGTATATTTGATTCCTTGAGATCTATATGGATTGCAGACCCTGTAGAACTACAAATGAATATTGAAAAAGTTGTACGCAGCAATGGAGAAGCTGCCTTAACTAACTTGGATCATAGAATGTTTAGTGCACTTAATAAGTTGACTAGCAAGGAAAATGGGGTACTCAAATGCCTTTTGTCTGAAGGGGTATTGAAATCCTCCGGAAAGAACTGCATCGCACTTATGACTACTTCCGGAGCTAAAGGTAGTCTGGTAAGTTGCTCGTATTTTCTTGAAATTCATTACCACCTCCACAAAAATAATATTTGATGTTGGTATTCTTTTTTCAGTAATTTCTTGATAGATAATGCAATGTTTGTAATTGTTAAGCAAGTGCATCATGCTTTGAACAGGTTAATTTTCAGCAAATATCTTCATTTCTGGGCAATCAAGAGTTAGAAGGCAAACGAGTCCCTCGAATGGTGTCTGGAAAGACCTTACCCTGCTTCCCTCCATGGGATTGTGCATCTCGAGCAGGCGGGTTTATTATCGATCGCTTTCTTACTGGTCTCCGCCCTCAAGAATATTACTTCCATTGTATGGCTGGTCGTGAAGGGTAATTGACTAAATTCTGTCTCATTTATTCTAGTGGAAAGTACAACCTTTTAAACATTCTTTGTAATCACGATCTTAATGTTTGTAGGTTAGTTGATACCGCAGTCAAAACATCTCGCAGTGGATACCTACAAAGATGCCTTCTAAAAAACCTCGAGTGCCTGAAGATTTGTTATGACCATACAGTTCGTGATGGCGATGGTTCCATTGTTCAGTTTAGTTATGGTGAAGACGGTATTGATGTTCATCAGTCAGGCTTTATCGATGAATTTAGAACACTGGCAGTTGTGAGTTCTTTTATCCTGATTTTCTGATTATATATATTATGGAGGAAATAAATCATAGAATTCATATTTCTGTTTGTTAATTATCAGAATCAAGAAATGATCCACGCAAAATGTTGCGGCCAGCTCAACTCCAATAGTTATATCGAAAAGTTGCCTCTGGCTCTTGAAAGGAAAGCAGAGGAATTTATCGATACATTTTCGCTGAAGGACAGACTTTTTTCTAATTTAGTTAAAAAAGAAGACTTCATGAAGTTAATGTATCAAAAATACCTCTTAAATCTCGCCCAGCCAGGAGAACCAGTTGGTGTGCTCGCTGCTCAATCTGTAGGAGAACCATCGACCCAAATGACGTGAGAATTGTTTTTAGAAACTTTTTGCATGCATTTTTTCCTTATCAATTAAAGTCATCAATTCATTTGATCGATGATATTTTCTTTTCAGGCTGAACACTTTCCATCTTGCTGGGCGAGGAGAAGCGAATGTGACACTTGGGATTCCTCGTCTACAAGAGATTTTGATGGCTGCTTCAAAGGATATCAAGACTCCAATTATGACATGCCCCTTGCAAGAGGGAAAGTCAAAGTAAGTTTCTTTGTTGATACTAAGCATTTTCTGCTAGTAAACCCATTCTTTTTGGCCCCATCAATTTTTCCCTCAATATTTCGTACTGAAGTGCAAGAATTTAAAGAGTGTTGTAGTTAGTTTTTGCCGATCCGAGTGCTTCCGTGGGCAGTAGGGTGATTTTTGTCGACGTTCTTAATACTTAAAATTTGATCTAATCAAGTGCATTTTGCACTAATCTAGTGTGTTTTGCATTGCTGTTAAGCTGTCGGATTGATTTTGTTTAATGGGTTGGGCTGAGAGGAATGATGTCTTGTCGTCGTCGTATGCAGGGAGGATGCTCAACGTCTTGCTTCTAAGTTAAAAAGGATCACTGTAGCAGACATAATTGACACAATGAAAGTATCCGTTGTGCCATTTTCGAGTCACAAGAATCAGTCCTGCAGTATTTATAAGCTTTCCATGAACATTAAAATACCCGACACATGTATATCATTAGAAGAATGTCATGAAACACTAGAAGTTGTGTATATGCGGGAGTTGGAGGACACAATCCAAAACCATCTCTTACTGCTGTCAAAAATCAGCGGCATTAAAAATTTTGTGGCAGATTCACAATCGAAGGCGTCAAACGAGACAGACGATGACGAATCCGGAAAAAAATCGGGGAAAGGAAAAGGAGGAGATGACGAAGACGATGATGAAGTTGGCGAGGAGGCTGAGGATCTTGGTTTGGATGCGGAAAAACAAAGAGGACAAACTATCGACGAGGTGGATTATGATGCAGGTTCTGATGAAGAACAACACGAAGGTGAGCTGTCAGGTAAATATGGAAATGAAGGTGATTTGACCCAGAACGAAGATGACGAGGATGGGGAGATTGAGATGACCGATGCTGAACCCGAAAGCTCGAAAATATCAAAAAAGTCGTCTAAGCCAGAAAACGGTGATGAAAAGACGAAATCAAAAGCTAAAGATAAGAAACGGTCTAAAGCAAGACTAGTGAAAAAGGATACTGATAGATCGGTTTTTGTTTCCGCCAAGGGATTGCACTTTGAGGTTCATTTCAAATTCACTGACGAACCTCATATTTTGCTGGCTCAGGTAATTTCGCCTTCTTTCTCATCTTTATTTCTCGAAAATTAGCTCATGAAAATGTTGTGAAAATTTCTTATTACGCCATTAATGTTGTTCAAATGCACAGATTGCTCAAAGGGCAGCGAAGAAGATTTACATTCAAAGTGCTGGGAAAGTTGATCGCTGTCGGGTGACTAATTGCAAAGAAGATCAAGTAATCTACTATGGAAAAGATCCCAAAAGTCGGAAACCAATTCTGCCAAATGATAAAGAAAAATGTCACGCATTGCAAACAGACGGGGTAGATTTCGAAGCTTTTTGGCAAATGCAAGATGATCTTGATACAAGATACGTATATTCCAACGATATCCATGCTATATTAAACATGTATGGTGTAGAAGCTGCTCGGGAAACCATCATACGGGAAGTAAAACACGTGTTTGGTTCATACGGGATATCTATCAACATCCGACACTTAACCCTAATAGCTGACTTCATGACTCATTCGGGTGGATATCGTCCGATGAATAGACTTGGTGGCATAGCGGATTCAATCTCACCATTCAGTAAAATGACTTTTGAGACAGCTTCTCGGTTTATTGTTGATGCAGCATATCATGGGGAGGTAGACAAATTGGAGACCCCGTCTGCGAGAATTTGCCTCGGGCTGCCAGTGAAGATGGGAACCGGATGTTTCGATTTGATGCAGAAGGTGGAAGTTTGATGTAAGTATTGCTTCCAATGTTATCATTATAGTATATAGAACAGTTAGAATGTGTAAGGATTATGATTTGTATCGAGATTTCGATTCAGTTTTGGCCTACAAGTTTCTGGATAATTGTTAATCTACATTATACCAATTGTGATTTTTGTTTTGGAATTATTTCCCTTATTTAGAACTAGTGGTGTAACAAATTTTGTTTAAAGTTATGAGAAAGATTACTATAATTTAATTTCGTTATATTTGCATTTTACGTTTCCTAGTTTCGCGCAAATTGAAGATGCAAGCCGAGGTGAATTTTCGCCATATTCTATTGTTATTATTTATTTTTTTCTTTCAATAAAATACAAAAAAATGAAAAAGAAATAATTACAAAAATCATCCATGTAGTTTGATAGTATTTCAAAGATCCTTTTCTTTTTCTATCATAAAAAATTCAAATTTTTTTCATATATTCTCTAAATCATATTAGAATTTTTTGTGGAAACTAATTTTTCATATTTTGATTTTAAGATTAAAATAAAATAAATATTAACTAATAATTATATCTCAAAAAATTAATTACTAATTAATATTTGATGCGAGTTGTTTTCAAAATGGAAATCAGTGGAGTTAACTGCAAAATAAAATATGTATGCCTGTTTTTTAAATATTAGCAAATTGGATGGGTGATTTTCGTAATTGTGTCTAGGGGTAAATAATTAAATTTAATATTTTAAGCTGCCAATTGGGCCGGTATACCGGGTCTGAAGAGACTGGCCCATTGGTTGCGGGTCAGGCCCAGCCCGTTTGATACCTCTATTCGTGGAAGGGAGATCGAGAATGGGAGAGAGAGGAGCAGAGATGTCCTTCATGAAAGGAGATTTGCTTAGTCGAACCAGAAAGCTCGTGAAAGGCCTTGCGAAGGCGGAGCCTGTATGGCTTAGAGCCATGGAACAGTTCGTTTCTTTTCTCTATCTTTCTTTATGTTTCTGATTTTTGAAATAATTTGGTTTTACTTATGACTTCATTTGTTTCGTATCGGAGGATTAATAGATGTTGATTAATTGTAGGTAACGTTCCTTCGGATTGTTGTGCTGATTTGTGCGTTTGTTTTGTTGTATGAATAATGATTACTGGACTCAAAGTGTTTCTGGAAATGCCAATGAGATGAAATTACAATTTTGTCAATTAGTCAGATTGGGTTCTGTGACCCTGTAAACCTCAGCTAGTTAGGGAGAAGAATGTTTATGTTATTTTACAGTTATGTGCGACATTATAGGTCATTTAAATGGCTCGTTCAAATATTTTGGGTCCAATAGTAGAGGGTTGTGTGTTGGACAAATTGTGGAGGTTAGTTGGGTTATGTGTTTGGGGTTTAGGGTTTTAGGGATCAGGTTCAATTCAGTGTTGCTACTGAGGATTACGAAACTAGATTTGAGTGTCCTGTCCCTGTAATAAGTCACCCGGCAGGGACCCTAGTTCCTCCAATTCTCTGAAAATAGACAAGTTTAATATTTTTAGCTATTATTTCATATAATAGTAAAACATTTCACTTGTACTTTGATGAAACTATTGGCTGCATCTTTTGACAAGGTATTCACAGTATAATAGTAAATCTAACTTTTCCAATTTTTGGATCCACATATCCTTCAATCTGAAACACTGTGCCTGTTATATCACATAACGAGTTCGATTTGATCTGAATATTTTGGAATTGTTTGAGAAAATCGAACTGTTATTTCTCTTTTAAAGTTCAGGGATTGACTGATAGAGTTGCACTTATTCCATAGAAACCCCTTGAATTATATGCAATTTTTGTGATTTCGTATCAAGTTAAGGTCATTTCTCATATTCTCTTTCTGGCCATATTATTACTTTATGAAATGTGAGGCCTTAACTCATATTTCTTCTTGGTTGTCATATAGGGCGCCTCCTGCAACATTTCCTCACTCCGATGGAAAAGTTAATAAGATAAGTCTCCCAGAGGATGTTTATATTAAAAAATTCTTTCAGAAACATCCAGAATCAAAACATGAAGATGCCATCAAGTATTTCTTTGTTCCTCTATATAATTATTTGCAGTTTGGAGTAACTTCTAA
>JAYMTB010001555.1:0-10659 GCA_036897585.1 Francoa sonchifolia | reverse complement strand
ATTTCTGTATCATCATCATGTGTATAAATTGGCTATTAGCCTATCAATCATTGTGTGGTTTTTCTCTCATCCTTTTGTTCCTATAGGCGCCACACCCTCAATCCGTGGCTTCAAGTTTCCTTCGAGACTTCCTTTCTTCTTTTCGTGCATCGTTTTTCCTTCGTTCTTCCACCGGATTGAACCCTCTTTACATGGTTATCAACAATACTTCAATCTTACTCATTTTTATGCCAAAAAGTATATGTTTTTCTTCATCTTATGATCTGAGACAAATAAACGAAAACCTACGTGAAATGCATAAAATCTCAGAATCTAACAATCAAACTACGCAAGAAAATGTATGTAAAATCAATACATTTATGCTCACTATCATGAACTCCATCTATGGATGTTGGTAGTTGATCACGGCGTTTGTGGTATTCTAGGGAACTTGAAATTGGGTACTTGAGATGAGGATGCCTGGCGGACTAGGCGCCTTGGTGGGCTAGGGCGCCTAGCTGTTTGGCGCCTTGGTCTAGGCGTCGTGGTCTCTAGGGCGCCTAGCTGCTTGGCGCCGTGGTGGCTATGGCACCTTGATGTCTCAGGCGCCATGGTGGCCCTTGGTGGGCTAGGCGCTTTGGTGGGCTTGGCCCAAGTTCCTTCAAACGGACCCAAATTGCTAGTAAGAACCCTTTACCAACAATGATTAAAACGATAGCATTTGTTTTCGTGTTTTTCAATTTACAATCAGCAAACTAAGGTTACAAAGCATGTAGTGCCCAAACGAGCTATTTGAGAGAGAGAGAGAGAGAGAGAGAGAGAGTATATGTGTTAAATCAGATTTGGTGTAACATCATATTGGCAATTTTAACTATGCTTCCGCAAGAGATATTATGATATATTATTGGCAGCAAAATTCATGAGATATTTGAAACTAGATATTTGAATATAATATTTACTCACAAAATATTTGAATATGATATTTGAATATAATATCTTCAAGATATTATAAGTTTGAATATTAGATATTGTAATCTTTACCTTATTTTAAGGAAAGTTTTTATCATTGAAGATTTGAATTGAAGATTATTATTGAAGATTTGAATTGAAGATTATCATTGAAGATTCTATATAATATGAAACTGATTCTTTAATCAAGGACGCCAAATATTATTTCAATGTAGTGGAGCTTAAAAGGGATTTCTTGAGCGTCATGGTGTGTGGATGATTACGAACGAAATTGAGAGAGCTTGTACGGTAGAACAAATCCTCAATCTTAATGAGTGATCACGTCTGAACAATTCTTGGAGAGAAAAAGACTTGAACGTCAATGGTGATCCACATCCATCAAACATAAACGAAGATTGAAGTTGTATTTGAAGTTGTATCGATTCGGTAAGTTGAGTACCACTTTCACTATGCATTGATTGAGCTTTAATAAATTAAAGCATTCCTGTCTCGGCTGAGAGACAGAGGAAACAAGTGAGTATTGTTTCTATCATATTTAGATTGTAAGCCAATTACGGTATAGATTGTAGGCGGGAGTCCTAAATCTGTGTAAGTCCAAGATTGGAGTTTGAAAATCTATTTAAATAGTGGATTGTTGATACTGGGCGAGGCCACGCAGACGTAGGTGTGAGCACCGAACTGCGTGAACAATTGCTTTGTGTTTTTACAATTATTGTGCTATTATTTCCGTCTAACCATGAGTGTCACAAACTGTGTTACTGATCAGATCTAACAATATGTATTATATACATAAGTATATGAAGCCGGCCTCATACATATGTTCGATATATATAGAAGTATATGCAGCAAACTCATAGCGACTATTGGCTCATTTAAGAAAGAGAAATTTGATTTACTTGAAAGTATATGATAAGTTAAAATAAAATGGTTTAGTGATATTGGATTTGCTAAATATCAATGCAATGAATTGTTTCAAGACCGACCCTAATTGAATTGGTTGATCCCATCAAAATGAAATTCATTTGATTGGTAGATGTGGTTATATATTGTCAAAATAAAAAAAAATATAAGTTGGAAAAAGTTTCAATCACTTGAAAAGTGTAAAGGAGAGATTTTAATTGATTAATGAAAAAGTTTAATCCATTAAAGGATCACAGATTGAGTTAGAAAACTCTCTATATGTATCGATTAATGGATTACACTAATCGATTAAGAGATCAAAAAATAAGTTTGGTTGTTTTCTGCATGATTTTAATCAATTAAAGAATGCTTTTAATTGGTTGTTTTCTGCATGATTTTAATCAATTAAAGAATGCTTTAATCGATTAAAAGTTGTCATAAATTTTTTCATGTCATCTTAATCCTCCTTTAATCGATTAAGAGAAGGCAGAGAAGGTTTTTTAATCGATTAATGAAGTGTAGAAAGTCATATTTTTTCACTTCAAGGCCTGCAATTTATAGAGAAAACACATTCATTTATCATGGAATGTATTTCTATGAATAGACACTTGAAAAGTCAGTCTATTAACTGTATAAAGGATCCAAATTTGTTGGATTATATATAACAATTTAACACAAACAATCTCCAAGTTTTTCAAGAGAAAATTCCAATTATTTTTTGCATCAGTTTACTGGCGAGGCTGAAGTAAAAAACTTCATTCTTGTACAATCTTCTTCTATTTTTAGGCTTAACTTGTGCAATCGAAGTTAAAAAATTGTTTCACTGTCTCCAATAGGAAATTTGCGTAACCCTTTGCATACCAAATTGTAGTGGGACAAATAATTCTTTAAGGAAAGTGAAATTTTACACGCCTTGAAACAAACCTGCATAAGTTTCTTTATTGAAATTATTTCTCAGATTCCCATTGAAGATTTGGAAGGATTTTTCAAAAGGCACAATTGTTCGGAAATTTGAAGTTCAAAGCGTAATTTTCTCAACAATAACCGACTCCTTCCTTAAACGAAATTCTAACAGAAAAACACACAAGTTTAGAAAATTTATTAATCCTTTTTCCCGGATTTCCAAATTTATTTTGTGACGTAGTTTTTGAAATAGAAATATGCCTATCTTATCTTTACAATGAGTGAGTGGAGTAAATGGAGTTTCACTCCCGACAATGGATAGTGAATATTTGCACACTTAGTGGTGATCATAACCACTCATAAAGGATTTGTTTACTAGTAAACGTGTATTTTTGTATTTTTCACCACTAAATAAAGATCAGTAATCTATCACTCAGAAGATACACAATAAGTCGTGGAATGGAATATTATGTGAAAAGATAATGTAGATATTATAAAATATTGCTGAAAAACAATAGCTTTTTATCCATGGGATTAATTAAAAAACACAAATGATAATTATGAGTTGAAAAAACAATCAAATGATTGACTGTACTTATTTTAAAATCTATTTTAGAATTTATTTTTAATATTGTTTCGGGACTAAATAAAATAAAAGTTGGTTTGAAAAGAATTTATGTTTGGTAATTAGTAATAAATGTGTTTAAATTGTAGGAAAAATAACAGTTTCACTATTATTAGGAATATAATACTTTTTAATTGTATTTAATTATTCAAAAAGACAAAAAATAATTATGATATTTTAAAAAAATACTAAAACAATTTTAAAAACATATCTCTAATTGCTCTTAAAAGCACAAAAAAAAAAAAAAATTAATAATAAAAGCAATTCACTAAATACTGATTTGGCATTACTTTAACTTTTTAAAATATCATTTAAAAAGCTTTTCTAGAAACTGTTTTGAAAATTTGTTCCATAAAAAAATACTGTTTCTAGTAATGCCATAATTCATTTATCTCATTACACAATTTAAATATTTTAACTTATAATTTATTTTTAAAATCAACTTTTAATTTTTTTTATCAATCAATATTTTTAATTACTTTTTAAAATCAATTTTAAATCAACTTTTTTTTTTTTTTTAAACATTAAACAGTTTTTTAAGAAAATATGAAAATATTACACTAGCCCTAAACGTATATATATATTTGCCTTGGCCTCAGCATATTGATATGAATTAACTCGATCAGAGTATTGATATTCTTCATGTTTGTTGGATTGTGGAGAGGTAAGAGATGAATCAAGCTCTATTGTCAATTTTTTTTTGTTGGTCTTATGATGCAATCTAGCTTGTTTATTGCTATAATTTTTTCTTTTTTTTCCCAGATATTCGAAAGTTAGTTCGAGGATCTTGTTATACTAAACCAGGAATGTCTGTGCAAGGCGTGCGATTGCATATTGGTGATAAACATGTAAAACTCTTTTTGTTTAGGTTTATACGTTTATTCGGATTACTGTAGGGAAGTGAAATCTGATAGAACTGATTGTTTGAGGAATTTTAGTTGAAATTGTTTTTTAAGGTTTGAATTTTGTGCAAATGTACAGGTGATGATTGATAATGGTATACTGGAGATCACATTATCACGTCCAGATGGAATTGTTACTGGAATTAAGTATAATGGCATTGACAATTTGCTTGAAGTTCGTAATAATGAATCAAATAGAGGGTATTTGGAACTGTGATCTTTTCATGACTGTTTTGTTTTTTTCTTCTTTTTGTTGATGATATAATTGAAAGTAGTTGGGAACTTGAACTTTTACGTGTATTTATAACCAAAGCATCAATTTCCAATGTGTATGAACTAACGGTATCATTCTCTAGATAGTCTTTTATGTAAAGTTTACACCGTATCTTTTACTTCTTTCTGCTTCTTCCATTAAGGGTGGGTTGTGGTTGGTTACTTGCGATGAGAGCATGACCAAGTTATTTTGGAATATGTAGGTACTGGGACCTTGTTTGGAGCGCACCAGGAAGCGCAGGACTATTTGATGTGTATGCATGCTCCTCTCTCTCTCTCTCTCTCTGACATGACAAAAATTGGACCCTTAAAATTATAGGACTGTCCATTTGCCACAATTATATAGTAAAATCTTTTTTTGAATTGGTAAAATTATATGACCATCCAAGGCAACACATTTATGCTCCCAATTGAGTTCACATTCATTAAGTCATTAATGGTGTATGTGTGTGCATGCGTGCGCCAACAAATTGGTTTCCTAATGTCATTATGTGCATTATTTAGCCAGGTTTTCTTCCTATAGAAAGGCCATTACCAAGCATTTGTCCCCTTTATGTCGAGCCCTCAGCGCTGGGAGGAGTGGGCTGTATATGGTCCAATGCTTCAGCATTTTGCACAAGTTGCTTCACGAGATCCATCCTATGTTTGGGAGCCTGATATTTTGACATCTATTCCAGAAAATTTCACAGTGCATCTCAATTTTCTTTTAATCATTTTTATAACTTTTCAAAGAAAGATATGTATGTCATTATCTTTTTCCTTTGTCTTTCTTTATGGTAGTTACTTCACTAATTCTTAAATTCCATTTTTTGTTGTTGAATGTTTTGAACATGAACTCCACATTATGATTGACCGGGATACAGCACTAATTCTAGTTAAGTCTAATTTATTCTACTAATATGTCAACACTGTCTATGCAGGATTAAGGGAACAAGTTTTAGGGTTGTAGTGGAAAGTGAAGATCGGGTTGAGATATCATTCTCAAGAAAGTGGGATCTTTCACTCGAGGGGAAGTTTGTTCCTCTAAATATAGATAAAAGGTGCTATCTCATATTATATATCTATTTCAGTGAACTTCGTTGTGTTAAAAAGTAGTAACTAATGATGAGTATTCTCTTGTAGGTTTATAATGCTTCGAGGTTCCTCAGGCTTCTACTCTTATGCAATTTATGAGCACTTAAAGGAATGGCCTGCTTTCGACCTCAGTGAGACTAGGATCACCTTCAAGCTTAGAAAAGACAAGTAAAAACTATTAATTCTATAGTCAGATATGATTTTAGCTCATGGTATTTGTGGATAACTTGAACAGCATTATATATTAAGTACACTAAAATATTGTTGGTTCTAATGCATTAGAATATTTAGGGACAAAGAAAGTTAAAAGTTGTTGCATCTGATAAATTCTTAAGCTATAATAAATTAACAAAGGATATTTTGAGGTATAGGTTTCATTACATGGCCATGTCAGATTACCGGCAGAGATATATGCCCCTTCCAGATGACCGGTTACCTGGAAGATGCCAGGCCTTAGCCTACCCAGAAGCTGTGAGACTTGTTAATCCTGTAAATCCCGAGCTTAAAGGGGAGGTATTTGTCAACATCCCTTTGTTCAATATTTTTCCTTTGGAGATAGGTATAGATGCTTTCTGTCTCTTTTATGACCCATCTTTAGTTATATATGGTTTCATGGTGTGCAGGTGGATGACACGTATCAGTACTCGTGTGAGAACAAAGATAACCAGGTTCATGGGTGGGTTTGCACTAAACCATCCGTAGGATTCTGGATAATCACACCCAGTGATGAATTCCGTACTGGTGGACCCCACAAACAGAACCTAACATCACATGTTGGTCCCACCGCCCTTTCTGTAAGTGACTTGTTGTATCTAGTGGTTAAGAAAATTTTCTAGTATGATTGATTATGCAATTTTATTTGGTGCTTTTACTATGGCTATGATATCCTAATGTTTACGTGAAATGGTATAATCAGATATTTCATAGTTCTCACTATGCGGGAAAAGATCTGGTGCCGCATTTTTGCCAAGGCGAGGCTTGGAAGAAAGTTTTCGGACCTGTATTCATTTATCTTAATTCTGGATCAAACGAAGATAATTCATGTTCTCTATGGGAGGATGCTAAAAAAAAGGTTCTTACGAAAGCTGCATCTGTTCCTTGCATTGAAAAATGTTTATTATTGGATTGACCTGTTGATGGAAAAGCACTAATACAAATTGATGTTCAGATGATGAGAGAAGTCCAAAGTTGGCCATACAGTTTCCCAGCTTCTGAGGATTTCCCAAAGTCGGGCCAACGGGGTAATATTACTGGTCGGCTACTAGTCCGAGACAGGTACACATTCAAGAGATTCCTAGATTACTTTTTGGTAGAATGATTCACATTGCTTTGCTGTTTTGAATACTCAATTTAGTCGATGTTGTACTTTGACTTTTGGACATTATTTTCTTCCGTGTATGGATATTTCATCAAATTTAAGAGTTTGAGCGGAAAAATAGGCAGCTCGTTCATATATTCTTTCTAGATATGTTTTTTTACTTTGTTGTCATGGAGCAACACAAGCAGAAAGTGGATTCGTCTAAATATTTATTGCTTTTTTCTTCTTCAAACTCTGCATCCTTTTCAACTATAGGTCAAGTTAATCTGTCTATTATGATGGATAGGTATGTTAGGGACGGATTCATATCAGCAAATGGCGCTTATGTTGGATTGGCTCCACCGGGAGATGCAGGATCATGGCAAAGAGAATGCAAGGTAGAATTTCACATGATTGTTTGTTATTTTTCTGTTCTGATTCAGTCCTTAAAAAGCTGTCAGCTACACTGATTGTGTTACTTTTTTCTTACTTCCTGAAGTAGTAGTTGTTATAAGTAAGAGATGTGATGGAGATCTTTTATCAGAAAAATCTTCAAGAGATCCACTCCTGCTTGTAGCATCTTCGTAGGTTCTTTTTGCTATTGATTTTCTGGTGAAAGGGGAAGAAAACTTAAATCGATCTCTCAGGATGTGACAGTATTTCATCTAAATCTCTATATATAGATGTTCAAAGAGAAAATTAGCCTCTCCTTTTGAAGTGGCATCCTTCTTTTACACTTCTACAGAAAGTAATATTTTGTATTACTTCTTTAGGACTATCAATTCTGGAGCAAATCAGACAAGTGTGGCAACTTTTCCATAAAAAATATACGCATGGGCAACTATAATCTTTATGCATGGGTCCCTGGTTTTATCGGAGATTATCGAGATGATTCTATCATTACCATAAACTCGGGTATTACTACTTCCTTAAGTTCTATGACTCTTTAAAATTCTTCAATTGCATTGTAATTTGTAAGCATTTGATGGTTCTGAATAATGTGTAATACAGCTTGTAATATTAAAATGGGTGATCTCGTATATGACCCTCCTAGAGATGGGCCCACGTTGTGGGAGATTGGCATACCTGATCGATCTGCTTCAGAGTTCTATATTCCTGATCCGAATCTGATGTATATCAATAAAGTTTTATTCAATCATCCTGACAGGTTAGCTCTCCTACAGATATTGTGAAAGTACTTGTTGAGAATTTCTTCCCATTACTATCTAAGCTATGCAAAGTAATTCGTAGAAACTAATATTGGACAAGAAATTTATTATAGTGATGGTTTTTCGCTCTATTTTGACATTTTCCAAGTTTTAACTATCTGCCCCTTGGGAGTTTTCGTAAAATCTTGGTCTCTTCTTTTACCAGAAGGTTTAGGCAGTATGGATTGTGGGAAAGGTATACAGAACTATATCCGAATGAAGATTTGGTTTACACAGTCGGTGTCAGTGAGTATTGTAAAGATTGGTTCTTTGCTCAGGTTCCCAGGTAAAAGTTTTCAACCTTAGTTATGCTAGCACGTGTGATTGTTGGTCTTTCTAAATAATAATAGTAGTAAATCTTAGAACATAATATACATATTAAGATCATTACATATCAGCTTAATATCAGAGGCAGGTAACTGCGGTCCCGTGAGGACAAGATTGAGCAGATTTTGTAAATGGGAATATGATATGACAAATCATAGTGCTACTACTGGTCTTTGTGAATATTTCTCAGCTTTGAAGCTTTCATTGCAGGAAGAAAGAGGATAATTCACTTCAAGGAAGTACATGGCAAATCAAGTTCAAACTTGACAATGTGTACCGAAGCAGTACCTACAAACTTCGGTTAGCAATTGCATCCGCAACTCTAGCTGAAGTACAGGTATTATTAGCAAATATCATTACAGATAATTGATTGCAGTAATTGATTTGCAGTAGTTGATTGTTCGAATGTTTTCCTTCTCCTTTTGAAAGGTACGAATCAACGATCCAAAAGCAAATCTCCCATTATTTACAACAGGACTGATAGGTAGGGACAACTCGATTGCAAGGCATGGAATCCATGGTCTTTACTTGCTATACAACGTGGACGTTCCAGGCAACCGGCTTGTTGCAGGGGATAACTCAATATTTCTGACAACCAAGAAACCAGAACTCTTTTCAGGGCATAATGTATGACTATATTCGATTAGAAGGACCCAGCTAATTTATACTTCCATAAAATAAAACTTTGTATATTATAAACTTCGAAAATTTTGAATATTAATATTTTATGGAAATAAATTTTGATTCTAGCTCATAATCAGTTTCAGTTTGGTTTTTCGGTATGATCATATTGCAATTATCAGTTTTGTGTTCCAACAAAGAATTGTCAAAATATGTAAAATGTAGGTCCATTTGCAATTTCAATTTTCACATTTTCACACTAGAACTGTAAAAATGTAATATTTTTTTATCGAACGATTAACATATATCCTTTCTCGATTCTTTATAATGAATCTGCTTCGCTTAAATAAAAAGTCAACTGTTAAAAATAGTTGTCAAAAAGAATACGATGTGCCTCAGAATCTTAAGTCACTAAACAAGTGGACAATTCCACGAATTGAACCTAAACTAATTTATCAATTAGTAACCTTTAAAAGATTGGGGTTCAAACATGTAGTCAAAACTACAGAAGAGTGCATACCATTAAATGGTGAAGATTTGACTCTACAACTATTGAATCAAAATAAAATCAATAGATACAGTCATAGTTATAAGTTTATGCATATAGGGTTAGTTCAAATAGTTTTTAAACCTTTAACCCAGGAAGAATTACCAGAGAGTTTCTTTGCCGTTTTACATGATGGACGTAATCTAAACTGGAAACAATCCCTAATCGGGATAATCCAATCCAGTCTGGCACATGGACCAGTTTATTTCAATGTTTATCCAAACCTTCAACTATCATTATCAGATAGAAATATCTTAGATGCACTGACATTAAATGTCCAGACCCATGCGTACAATTATACCACTGGATCATAAATAATCTGTATATGTTACAGGATTTATTATAAACTCCTGTATACATTGAATCCTCAATGTAAGATCATGAGTATACCTAATGAAACAATAGCTATAGAGACTAATTTTAACAAGTCTCAAATCACTACCAGGAGACCAATCACATGTGAAGAAATAACTTTCCCTGAACAATGGACTATCAATAGAGCTGTACTTCCCCAGCCGTTATGTCAAACAAAAGTAACTAATATAGTATAATCCCCAGAAGGATGTGTTCAAATACAATTTAATGACACACGAACTCTAATAGAGTTTTCTCCTTCCTCTTCCTCTGGATCAATAGGATCTTAGCAATTACTTAGATCACAATCTCATAGATTACTATACTCCCATATTTCTCTTGTGGACGATATTTGTCACGACCCAAAAATTGGGCATTGACCGGCGTGAAAACTAATAAAAATTAATTCACACAAGCCTCACATAAATATCTGCTAATACATCAAGTTAACGTATTAAAACAAATCTCAAGACAAGTATAGTGGAAATACTAGATGACAAACACACTCCGCTTACACTTTTACAAAACAACAAGTTTTCATTTAACTTAAAAACTATAAACACGAGGCCCAACCGAGAATGAAATTCGGCGAGTCCGTTGATATGTGCCTTCTAGCAATCGCTCTACTCTGTAAAAGGAAAACAAATGAAAGGAGTGAGTACAATTACTCAGTGAATGAA
>JAYMTB010001554.1:0-10661 GCA_036897585.1 Francoa sonchifolia | reverse complement strand
ATTTCAGTAACCTAAAAAGCTCACTTTTGGATGATGCAATCAATTTACTTTGACTACGCAAACCAAAATATATAGCACATAATAGATAGATAAATATAACGGAAATATTAATCTTACCATTAAGAAGGGTTGTTTTCTCCGCAGTATCCTTGTATTGTCGAAGACATTGAAGCAAACGAAATAGATAAGGCAAAACGAGAACTATAGGGATTGCAACGGAGTGACTGCCACAAACAGAATCAGCCTCAAACCATGCAATAGTGGCAACCTGCATGTATTTCAAAAAAGCTTCTTAAAAAACATAAAAGTAAAGCATCATTATTCAAAGTAATTCATGCTATACTAGAGAAACAATTGGGACTTCTAATGTCCATATTTCCAAGAAAAAAACAACCAATAGTAGATAGAGCCTTGGGCATGCAACCATCTTTCTGCCTTTCTAAGCACATCTTTATTGCCAAATGCCTACAACTCAACCCATGACAGACCAGCACAAAACTACACCCATAGAAAATGTCCCTGACAAGATGCAGCTAACTCTAATCACCCATCTATGAATGTAAATGAGCCGAGCCGAATTATTAGTGGTTTGGGCTCGGCTCGGGAGAGGGCAAGCCCAATAATAGGAAGCTTGGCTTACTACGATAATATTTAGTTGAACTCTATGGATGGATCATTTTCAACTAGGAAAATGAACACAACAAAAGAGTTGTAAAAAAAAGCTAAATGAGTTTCATCTAATGATATTTGACTTATGAATCATAAAAATAAAAATACCAACCTGTCGATGGACCATTCGACAGACTGAACGTTCCAAATCTGAAAAGACCTGCGTAAAACTAAATATAAGCACAAATGTACTGATAGTTGTATATCTAAAACTAGATCAAATGCCACACCATCATAACCATCAACCAGAAAGTTTCAAGCCTTAAAACATCCTGTGGTGGTATGAACATGCAGAAGCAAACAGTTGGGAACTTAATGGCTATTCAAAATATATTATAATTTTAGTTGTTAGTGACAACACTATTCTATCTGAAATCTTAGTGTTACACAGATAACACTGAAGGTGCACAACACACTCTCAAAGATTCCATAATGAATGGAATAAGGCATGCAACTTGATATGAGGGTCAGCAATTTAGAATGAACCACAGATTGGGTAATTTAACATTAGGATGCATACCTTCGCCATGGAGGTCAAAATATCGGCCAAAAAAAAGTCTGAAAAAGTTATTGCCTGTATTCACCAAAAGAAGCATCAGCACAAAATGGAAATACTAGGCCTAAATAAAATTTAGAAGAAAATAAAAAAAGGAGTTTCCAGCCAACAGTTGAAAAGATAATAAGAACAATAATATATATATATATATCATCTCAGCCAAGCAGTATGCAAATAGTTCCCGGCCTAATGGTTTTCATACTAACTTTAGGACTCTTATGAGGGTTAACTTCCAAAGTTTCTTTCTGTCACGAGCTAAATTTCTCTATGTATGAGTTTGATTTTTTTTTCTCACTCACCAAATACAAAAAGATTAGTCTTCATCTCATCTGTGGGTTCACTAGTACTGTTTGTAAGACCGATTTAGGTCCTGACAATACTTTTTGTTCAGCTCTGTAAGACTTGACATGAAAGATTAATTAATAGACAAGTAAATGGTTTAGATTAATTCTTTAACCTTTTACCAAATTCTTGAAGACAATGAAAAAGATAACCTTGCCTGTAATGGTAGAATGATCCGCCAAAGTGTTCTTAAGAAATAGAAGCGAGATGACAAATAAAATATATCAAAAGGGAATATCAAAACCATCGCAACAGCAGCATACAAGAGCACCTGCAGTTGAGAGAATGCAAAGCTTAAAAATTGTTTCAACATATTAGTGAAGAGATGGCAAAAGGCAAAGCTCATCACTTTTCAACGTGATATTTACAAATAGACACTTAGGCCTCGTTTGACCACAAGGATAGGATAGGATAGGATAGGATAGGATAGGATATATGCTAAATTTAAGATTAAGTTATAGGATGAATTGGAGAATGGAGAGACATAAAATGGGATATATCTCATGTACATAGGATAAAGCAACACCACATCTTATTTTGGATATCTATATCCCATATACATAGGATATAAATTAGTTTTTATGATGGCATAATCCGTATACATCATGCAATTTAGACTAAAATGCATTAGATATTCATATCCTATCGTGGCGGTCAAACGTAGTCAAAGGAAGCTCTCAAAGAACAATTAAGTGACACTTAGCACCTCACATTCTTTGGCGTAAGGCATTTTATTAAGGTGAGTGCCTTACATACCTTTACAGCTCTGCGTCTTTCATATTTTGACTACTATGTTGTAATTCTTTTTCCATTGGTCAACTATGAACCAAGGGTGACTTTTATCCACTAAAATTCTCTCCGCCCCAGTACTCATGCTCCCATTAAAATTACTGAGAGAAGATATGGTATCTCAAGATGTAAATAATTTTGTTTCTTTATCCTTTGTTTATTCCATGATGGAGATTTTCACTAGCTTTTTTTTCTTCGTTTTTGGGCTACACAAAGAAGGGTAGCCCTCCCTTTAAAACCCCCAAAAAAATAAACACCATCCCGCCCCCAAAGGATTCGAATTTGTGATCTCAAACTGAGAATTTCTCACCTTTGACCACTTGGCAATCCCCTTGAGGGGTAGGGTGCAACATAAGGACCTCCCTGGAAGCCACTCGTCCTGGTACTACTCTCATCCAAGCGCACTTAACTAAATTTTTAACTGGTTAAACTCTACAATACGGTGAATTCAAAATCAACATTTTATTTCCTTTCACAATATTTTGAAAACACAAAGATCAACACAATCAATATAAATAGACACTAGCAGAATATTTAAATACTTATTAAGTTTGATAGAAAAAAAAATGAAAAATAAATAAATAAATAAAATACAGTGTCATGCTTCACTAGGGCAAGAGCATTTAAGCAGACTTTGTGCCTTGACTACATTCCTCGCATATGACAATTAAAGGCACCATCACTTCAAAGAATTCGGATTGAAAAACATTTAAATATATGTATGAAAATGATTGCATGTCAGAAATGATTTTAAGAATTTTTTTTTCTTTTAGAAAAAACATACACATCATTTTAAACCAATATTTCCCTTTACAACCAAGTATATGAATTATTCCTAACAAGGAATTCTAAAATTCTAAAATTTCTAGATCACCTATGCTACTCCACCTTAAGGCAGAATAATTCATAATTACGGACATATAAAGGGTCCATATAACATTATCAAAATTACCATGCAAGCAATGAGACTATTTTGCAGTAACATCCAATTACAACCATCCAAATGCATGATGCCTTGACTTATCTATGATCTAACTTTCATACCCTAGGCTGGCTCCTTCATCTAATAAAGAAGAAAAAAAGTGTTGACAGCAACATAAACAACAGAGTATCACCTCACATTCAGCTGAGTTAACCACATCTCCTTGCCTTAATACCGTTCAGCATCAAACAGCTCAAACCAAAATTTGCTATTATATTTTGCATTGAGGTACCAATGCCTGATATTTAGGATTAGGGCGTCCTTAAGTTTAATTGAGTTGCTTTAACTTCACGTTTTAACTAGTGAAGCAAAGAGAACTAGAACCAAACAATTGATAATTGAAAACAATAAACTTTCTAATAAGTATGAGAGGATGCATCTATTACACTGGTTGTGATGCAGCCAATGAAACTTCTCCATGCGAATAAAGATAAATATACGCTGTTGTGCTTGTGGGGACAATGATAGTCATCCATGTAGCACACTGCACATATTGAATAAAAAACAAAAAATTATTCTGTGTACAAAGGCACATGAAAATGATGAGTTGTGAGTAAGTAATCAATAACTTCACACGAAAAAATATAAATATAAATTTCTTTTAAGTATACTAATCTCTAGAATACATAAGATTGCACATTCGCTACTCTCAAGCACCGATATGTTTTTTAGCCATAATGCATAGAAATGCATGTAAGATTCTGTTAGCATTTTTAATAATAAGAAGTTTTCTATTGGATACTATTTAGGTTTATCTATAAACGCACATAAAACGACAAAGAAAAAGCAAATTCAGACTTTGAAAAAAACATCAGTTTTAAATGTTCCTGAAGCGACCTAGAAATGGTTAATCACTGAAGTTGAAAGACATCAAAGTCAAACTTCATTTCATTCATTCCTTGAATTCATACTTCCTTTTCAAAGTTAACTAATAGGCGAGCATGTCAAATATTTCAAAAGTAATCTAAAATGATTAGAAACAAACACAGGATGGTTCTCAAAACAGATATACAAGCTGTTTAATAAACAGAAACTAAAAGTAAAACTAAATACATGGTCTGCATGATTAATTATTGAATGAAAATATGAAATCTAGGAAAGGAAAGTTTAATTATGCATTTCCCAACAAATACGCAGAGTTCAAACCTAAAATAAGAGACCATCTAGGTCATGAAATGATATTGACATTGGTAAAGTTCCATTTCAAAGGGATTGCTAACCTCATACCATATATTTTACCATCAGAAGAAGAAACATACCACAGAAATGAGTGGAAACTGAACTTAGAACGCCTTTATATACCAAGCGTACACAACAGCATCAAATATTATAAGAAATGGTTCAGCTAATATGCCATGGTGGTTGTGACATGCATTAGCTGTAAATTTGATACCTTCCATATCTCATTGTGAGTAAGATGATTCTGATCAAGATCAAATATTCTAGCATAATTGACATTTGCCTGGGCAAAAACCCACAAGTTGACCCCCCAAAGCCAAACCATCATAGTCTACAATATCAAAACCATAATATAGTTGCTTAACACAAGGAAATTAATGAAAACATATAATAAAAATAACCAATTCTTAAAACAGAAAACCATAACTCACCACAAGAAGAAGAGGATTATAATACAAAAAGGCCTCATACAGAAAAAGATCTCGCAAGTCCACACTCATTCTCATGACAGAATCCCATCCAACCTGCACATTAAAATTATAACCAATAAGTTTATACTATCTGTGTATCCAGCATTATGTTGAACAATGTCACAATCCCTGTCTCGTAAAAATTCAAACCTTATACTTGTAGTATGAAAAGAAAAAGAACTCACCTTGCAACAACTAAAACCCCAAATGAAAAACAATAGTACCTGTACATGAATCTGTATTAGGATCTTCGAATATGGCAAAATGATTGAAAGTTTATGAGTTAGACAATATAGCATATCTCAATTCAACCCAAAAAAATAGAAATAAAAATAAAAATTCTGATAAATTTTTGAGACCAAAAAAAATCATAATGTCTGAGTTCCAGTTCAACTAATTTCTATATCTAGCATGAAAACCAAAGTTTAAAAACAAACTCTAGTAAAAAAATGTGAAGTATTTTAAATTTGTAACATACGCAGTAACACATGTAATCTGTCTCCCTTACACAGCCGGTCTCAACCCCAAAGAGAGGAGAAAAGTTGTGATAGGTTGACAGCCTGCACACAACTCATGAAATCTTTTTAACATGAATCCTAATGAGAATATCCTAATGATAATCAGTAGAGGCATAAACCTCTTAGTGTCATGTTCAGGTGTAGCGAAAATTGAGCAAGGGTCGGGGTCATGATCGCTTTACTGACAAGCCGCATCAAATATGAATATTTATCGAAAATGAGCAGGTTTTAATGAACTGATTCAGAGTTAGACCTAGCAGATCTATTATGGAAGACACCATCTTATTTAGGATATTAGTCAAGAGAAATTGTGAAGAAAAGAGATATTCATACGGATGATATTGTTGAGAACAATGGGTGGAGGTACCAATGATTTTCCAATTCCAATAGGATTGCATCGGGGATCAGCATTACACAAGATGATATGTATTGACCTATGAATTTTCCGATGATAAGCGGTTAGTTTATGAGACATGAAAAATTAATTCTATGTGGAAGATATGGAGAAATACTTGAACATCTAGGAATTTTGGGTTAACTTTGACAGAGACACAATACATGAAGTGTAAAATTTTAGAAAGAAAGTGAGATTGATGAGGATATTGCTCATAGAACTTGAGCCAGTTGAAGGAAGTGAAGGAGTGCTTTACGTGTGTTGTTTGATGGTCAAATTTCTAAATCAAATGAAGGAAAAATTTTATAGGACATTAGTGAGATCAACTATGCTATATGATTCAAGAGTGTTGGGCTACTAAGAAGCAGTAGGCCCTGTAAAATGAGTGCGGTTAAACAATTGTAGAAAATAGAATAAGAAATGAAGATATTCATAGAAATGTTGAGATCGCACCAAGGACAAAATAATAGAAAATTGGCTCCAATAGTTTCTTCATATTCGACTAAGGACTTTGTTTCCAGACAGAAAGAATGAATTGTTCAATGTATATGAATATAGGAGAGATAGAAGTAGACCAAATTGACTTGGATAGAAGTAGTTAAGAAAGATTTATTACTAGATGGATGACAAAAGATATGACTCTCTATAGATCTGAATGGAGGAAAAGGATTTATTTAACCGAATCCAACTAGTTTGGAATTAAGCTTAGTTGCGTTGGATTGAACATATAAACGTGTTATAACTTCATCTTACTTGAAGAAAACAACAGAATGTGTTTAGTATAGCTCAAGAATGATAGCATATAAGAGGAGACTTGACTATAAAGCAAAGCAATCCAAAAATATTAGCACAATTTATTTTAAAACAGCTTTGGCAAGAAACACTAGGATCATAAATCCATCTTTGCACTTGTGCTCGAAGATGGCACACTTAGTTCCAATCCCCTATTTCTTTATTGGTGAGTGAAAAAAATTTAACCTTTTTTTCTAAAGATTCTATTTTCTGCTACAATCTCATATTGTTCCAAAGAGAATTATTCCAGAAAACAGCTTTTCCTTCGTAGAAATCATTCCATTGGCGGTGGACCATTACACAAAGTTCCAAAGATAAATTACCATTACACTCAACTTTAATAAAAGATGGATGAAACTATTGCCACAGTAAGAAAATAGAAAACAATCAGAGTACAGGATAGTCATTCCATTGGCTGTGGACCATTACACAAAGTTCCAAAGATAAATTACCATATAGCCTTTACACTCAACTTTAATAAAAGAAGGATGAAACTATTGCCACAGTTAGAAAATAGAAAACAATCAGAGTACAGGATAGAGAATACAAGATAGAAGTAATAAACGATGAGAAAGCAAAAGGATTTCAAACAAATGTGCAGTGAGAATTTAAGAAGCAATGAGACAACTTTCTTCTGATTGTGTCAATCAATAGCTGTATTGACAAAACAAAGCCAAGATAAGGCTATATATATGCATAACTCCGCAAAACCCACAGACCGAAACCACAACACAGTCTGAAGACCAAATATAAATTAGTACAGGATATAGTTCTAGGGAGAACAGAAGGTGAGAAACAGCAATATAAATGTCTTGTTGAAGAAGAAAAAACAAAATTAATTGAAGATCAGGTTCATACTAAGAAAAATACTATGATGTGAATCCATATAATATCTATGTAAGCACTCAAGAATACAAATAAGTAAATAAATCAAAAGACCCAAGATATTAAACACTATCTAAAACATAACCATGACAATCATAGCATAATCTCCAACAAATGACTCTAAGGAACAATGGCTGTATTCCATCAAAATATGATTGACTTGTGACATCTACTTCTGAGATTTTTGAAAAAAATGATAGCCAAATTGGTACGTAAGTAACAGATATTCTAGTATATAATATATATTGAACCTTAAATCTCCACAAAAAAGTAGGAGACGGCATTATGGCAACCGTAGTCAGTGCTATGCTTGAACCCTTTAGTTCATTTGTTTCTGTTGAATGCAGAAAACCTTCCTCAACACCATTTCCCAGTTCATTAGCACCTGACAGTGACAACAAGTATTAGGGCATACAAACAGACATCTCCAAGGGAAATTGTAAAGGGAAAAAAAAAAGGAAACTATTGATTCGTCTTCTTTTAGCATGATGAGCCCTACTTCATATAATACCAAAGAAACCTGTTTATCAGGTCCACTTAGAGCCAAACATGGAACCTCTAACATTTTTAGGGCCTCAATCAACACCTACTTTTTAAGAAGCCGTTAAATATTCATAGCATCACAGTCTATAACTTATTGTACCAAGATCAGAGAAGACAGGTCTACTTCCAGACTTCCTTAGATGCGGACTATTGGTAGGAACTGTCCCAACAACTCCAAACATAGATGTAAATGATTGATTGGAGAGGTATTTAAACAGTAATCCCACACCGAAAACCTGCCATGCAGAATCATGTGGAGATATCAAAGATACAAAAAATGGTTAACTATAATAGGACAATAGAGATCTATGCCTTGAAACAAAAAATAAAAAATTGAAGCATATATGCATGCAATTAATAGGCATAAAACTACATCCTCACCTTCATCACTGTGCATGTGTATTTGCATATTCTTTTAAACTTATAGAAGAAGTATGTTAGGCCATGACTCATGATACATAAATTGTGGAATATACTGATGCTTCAAAACAAATTAACCTTAACCTTATACTCACTCTGTCCCGTTTTGCTTTCCAATTTCCTTATTCCCGAAACATTTATCAACCAGCAAAAGTGACAACATTACCTTTAAATGTTTTTCAAAAGTGTGAGCACTTGTCACATTCCTATGACAGGACTTTTTGACAAAAGAAGCAGTTCCTTGCCTTACTAGCTCTATAGATGTCACTAAACACATGCAAGTCGAACTGGACTATTTCCTTTGGGCATTAAAGGCGTTCGAACCAGGATATCCTCTAGGGATAGCAAGGAGAAAGGCATTTAGTACAATAGCAAGAGCAGGAGAAGGGATTTTAATGAATGAAATTGCCATTTATTCCTATTAAGTTTTCCAAATGAGAATGTCATAATGGCATGGTTAGAGTTTATAAATAAACCAAAAACCCATCATTAAAGGGCTATCCAAAGAATCTTCCTTACTTTAAACATGGCAAAAAATTGCAATTAATTAGAGGCAAGGATAAGGCACTCAACAAAAAGTGAAATGCCTCCCTATAGAAATGCAGGCACACAAAGAGAAATTTTTGCAGTCATTTATCAGATTTAACTTTGAAAACCCAATTCCGCAGATTTTTCTCAAGTAAATCTCACAAAACCCTACAAATACAAAACTTAACGTCAGTACCTATTCCCTTCACAACAAGAAAGTCTACATGAAAAAAGTCACACACACAGATCTATATCCATATCCACAAAAGCACCATGATTAACAATGCACAACTCATGAGAAGTAGCAATGGATCCACTGAATTAAAGATCGGATCAACAAACGAAAAAAAATTAAAAACTTACAGAGAAGAAGATGAATGGTGTTGAGTAGCGGAATGGATTAAAAGAGACGTGAAAACGCGAACCCTAGAAGGTTCGCTCTGGATCTACACAACCTGGAGAAAGGAGGTTTTTGAGGAGTGATGAGCGCGAGGACGACTGCAAATGTGAAAATTGATTTAGAAATTTAAATTGTGTTGGAGGTCAGATTGGGATTTTACGTAAATATTAAGGCTTGTTTTTAAGTTTCATTTTCACTTTACGTAAACGTGTTTCTTAACTTTATAAATTAGAAAGCAAATTTAGGGTTGATTTTAAATTGGATTAAAAAATTAGGTGGATAAACGAAACAATTTAAATCATTCATTTACTAAAATTTGATACGAAATGGAAGAGAGTTTAAAGTGTTTATCACAGAATAACCCATCTGCTTTCTCTTGTTTCTCATCCACCACATAATCTCCAAAGCCCACTGATATCGCCCCCACTAGCCTCCTTTAACAAATCTGCCTTCTCTTTTTGGAACCTCACTACTTCCTTCCCATTCAAACCCAACAATTTCTCCCAATCAATTCCCCAACAATGAGCAAGCTAAAAATGCCTTATTACTTAATAATTCGGCAAAATATGAACCACATATTCCCCTTCCATTTCACAAATCCGGATTGGAAATCTGTTGACCATCCTTTCCTATTCTCAAAAAAAATCTTCAATAACATAGAATTCAAAAAATACATATTTCATACTGTCATTTTTCTTAAGTTTACTCCTACTAATTAACGATGTATTTATAGACTCTATTCATGCTTTTTAAGAACAGCTGTGATTTTTCTTACTGCTAAACGAATTGACATGACTATTGGATGAAATAGACTCTTAAAATATTTTTCGATCATAGCCATAAGATCAATAAAATTTAATATTAATTAGAGTCATCTGATTTAATCGATTATTTTAATCTTAACCATCAGATTTTTTCAACTCAGATTTAATCATGATCATCCGATTAATCTAATAAACTAATTAGATTAAAATGAATGTTCACATTAAAAGACCATATGTATATATGACATTTAAATCTTCATTATTATTAAAGGCATTTTGTTTTATATTTTATTTATAGCAGTATAAAATATTTTCGGAAAAATTATATGGAGCAAAAAGAATTTACTCCATGGGGAAATCGTTGTCCACGGGGATGGGGATGGGGATGGGGATGGGGGAGAAATTATCCCCATATGGATATGGGGCGGGA
>JAYMTB010001553.1:0-10662 GCA_036897585.1 Francoa sonchifolia | reverse complement strand
CATTTTGTTTTTGGAAATTTGGTTGTTAGTATTGAGTTATCTCATTTCTTGTTTAGTTGGGATTTCAAGTTACAAGTCAAAACAATTTTTAGAGCCAGCTCGGAGTTGATCACGGAGTAGCTATTTTCAGATTTTGATCCGATTTTAAGAAAAAACTTGAGTGAAATTTTTTTAAAATTTGTTTTTAAATCCGGAAATCACGCATCTCGAATCAGTCCCAAACATAGCCTTAGGAATTAAAATGACATAACTTATGCGTTCTAGGTCATTCTATAGTCAATTTGAGCATAACAGTGAAAATCAATACTCTATAACGACTCAGATTTCTCATTTCCGAAGTAGCAATTTTGGTCATAATGCAGTCCATATATTAAATTCAAAGATATTGGGAACTTTAGTTTGTCAAAAAGATGAAAAGGATATTCTTAAACATCATAATTTGATGCAAATAATTATGTGTTGAAAAAAATAAAAAATGTGGTTAGTACTTGAAATCTACTTAATGTAGCAATCAAGTTAATGAAAATGTGAGCTGTTTAAAGATTAAAGAGATTGGCCCATCAACCCTTTTTCCACAACAATTATTTCATTGCAATTTAAAGAAATCATCAAACTTTCCAAATGAGCCATTCAACATATGACCAACAACTCCATGCAACATAAAATCTGCCATGACATACTTCAATTTGAAGCATCTGTCGCTGTAACAAAAGGGTCCAAAATATTGATCGGGTCTTAACTTCCGGTGTATCAAAATGCTTATACCCAAAGTTGTAAAACAGGAAGAAAACTCAATAACATATAAATCTCAACCAATGTTATTATCGGGACTGTGTTATTGTGTCAAAATAAGGTTGGTATATGGAGAAGAATGAGACTTCCTAATTCTGATCAGCTCACCTAATCAGCAGCCATGAAACAGTGTGAATGATTTCAGAATAATCAAAGTAAAGTCACAAAGTCGGTATCAACCACATGCCTAACTGGGGAAAAGGCACATATGTTTTGGATGTGGGTTTGGTAACATGGAATGTGTTTATTTGGGTTCGTTGAGGTCTGGCCAACTGCCCTTTCATTTGCATACCACTACCAACCACAACTTTTATTAGGGGGACCCTATCTTTCTAGGGTGCCAAAAGAGGCTAATGTTCGATGGCGAAATTTGAAGCAGAAATTATAAACAATTTTACTCAATGATAATTGTATCGTACTATCAGATTGATCTGAAATTGGCCAAAAGATTCCACTTTACTCATTTAGATTTCAATTCAACTACAATTCGACTCTAATCATATAATTGTTTTACCTCTTATGCATTCTAGAGTCAGGGGAGTTATATTGCAGGGGTGACAGAGCTTGTCGTGGCGAATCCATATCACTAAAATCGATCTTCCTCTCAATCGGGCTACATGTCTTCGGGCTTGATTTTCTCTTGTTTGACTGCAAAATTGAAGTTAATTTATACCATCAGGTCCAAACAAAAGCTGGCATGTCAAAGAAGTAAACCGTATTCACCAGACACACCCAACCATGCATTACCTTGGCAGAAGCACTGCCAGTATGTTTCCCACCGGAACCATGATGGTTTCTATCTTTGTTGTACTGCTTCAGTAGCCTTTTGTTCTCCTCGTCCAATATGTTGTTTTCTTGAAAAAGCAATTTGACCTGCATATATCATAACTGTGTTAAGACTATTGAGCACTGTGCAAACAAACTCCAGTACTCTTCTTACCTCATCTTCAGCTCTGCGGAGGTTAATCTTTAGATGTTCCTTATCTTTCTCTAGTATATTCATTTCAGCGACTAGTGTTACAGCTTTTTTAGTTGAAGGCCTCAAGCTAAGGATAAGAAAAAACTTCAGTAAATGAATTGACAGAGATTGCAACCTTATATGACAATGGTACTTGTTAAAAGTACATTGTTGATAAATAGTACAGAAAGACACCATTAACTCAATTATCCAAAAGATAACTCACCAATTCCACATTTTTAGCAACCTTTGACACGACTCATGCTCACTATATGCCTCCAAAATTGTATGTGAAGATATGTCTAACTCTTTACTAGTGACTGTTGCCAAAAGTGACTCCAGCAAGTTCTCTTCCACGGCTGTTCCTTCACCTTCAGTGGGTGAATCAACCTTCATGGTGACAGAAAATGTTTGTTTGTCAGCTTGGACATGTTATTAGCAAGTTATTTTCATAAAGAATTATTCGTTTTTTTTGTCAATAAAACTGCCTTCTATGTTTCTGATAGTTATTGGTTACTGTTTTCAATAACAGACTTGCATGATAGCAAAATAATAGTAAGCACTATAATAGCAGAAAACAACACCAATTCCCCTCAATCATGACTGACAAGCATCTAACTATGGGTACACAACTGATTTATGCTCTCAGAAATAATAATCCCAAACATCATATCAAAGTCCTTATTTTCAATTGTATTGCTTATATATCAGCATTGCACATTCCATTAACTAAAGGTTCCATTAAAGAGGCCAAATAGGTAGATACTACCGAAAAGTAATTGAACCATAAAGGCAAGAAAAGATAACAAGCATTACCACGCGCATCTCAAGTTGTTCATGCTTCTGAAACCGCAATTCCTCAGATAACCTCGACACCTCCTCCTCCAACTCGTGAACTCGAATCTCAGCCTCCTTAGCATGCTCATCAGCCTCATTACCAAAATCCATCAAGGCTTCCCGGTCACGATCATACAATGAACACTCACGCTCCCACTTATTACACTGAGTCAACAAACGCGTACACTCCGCAGCCAATTTCTGATTCTCCTCCACAAACTTCTTCAAAGCTTGCGCATTCATACTCGATTCCGCCTAAGCAAACAGCACCATAAAAAAAAAAAAAAAAACATAAACACACACGCAAATCAACATAAATCCAAAACCCCCAAAATTGAAAAACACAAACCCTAGCGGAGTCGATGAGTTCATCTTTTTCCTTCAATTTAGCGAGTAAATGAAAGTACTGTTCACGGAATCGGTGTTGAGCGTTTTCAGAAGCTTGAAGCTTTAACTGAAGAGTACGGTTAGAGATCGGAAAACCTAACGTGTGATCAATCGATTCTTTGATGTAATCGTCGATTTCTTGAGGGAGATCCATTCTTCAAATTTTCCAAAAACCTTCCAGATTTTCTATTGAAATTTCTTCGAGAAAATCAGAAACCTTCAAACATAAAAAGAAATTGAAATCGAAACGATAGATCTATGAAGCTGATTAGGGTTTTGGTCTGAAAATGGTTTTCAAATTTGGGGATGTTCTTTTCAGTAATAAATTCAAAATGGAATTAGCCGTTAAAAGTGAGTTAGAAAACGACGTCGTATTGATCCGGTTCTGAAGCTGACGTGGACATGACGTGATGGTGTGGGCTTCTAGGCTTTTTTACATAGCCCAAATAAGCCCATTATTTGTTTTCACATTGGGCCGGACCTAACCAATATTTGATTTGGATCATAATTTCATTTAAAAAGCATATTCACATTAAATTTAATAAAAAATAAAACCTTGTGAAGGATTTGTTCAGCAAGGTGAGCATCCTGGGCTGTTACTTTAGCCAAATTTTGGACAAAAGTAAGTGAGTCTTTTAATTTTCCGTTTTGGGGCAATTGGTCTGAAATATCTTGGGCTACTTTCTCTACATCATCCGCCACTTTTTCTACTATCTCTGCTGCTGGTTCAGCTGTCTCCACTGCAGTTTCTACTTCATCTACCACATTTTAAATTTTTCTTTTAACTGTGTCAAATTATGAAATATTTGGAGTCTTACTTTTGAGTTTTTGTAACGGACCCCATTTGTTTGTCCAAAAGGGTACTGTAACTGATATTATCACTCCCAATATCCATATTTTCCTGCCTATACATAAACACATTATTTAGTTTTATCTTATGGCGTTAATATTAAAATTCTAGCATTGATTTGTGAGTTCACTTAAATAATATAAATTACTAATTTAAATCACTTGGTAAACACCTAGGTTTAATTCAATCATATTTGAGTTCGATGACCAAAGTTCTAAAATTAAATCTTAATTAATTTTTATCGATGAATACTTTCATCACACCAAAATTGTCCATGTCAAATCATCAAGAGAAAAAAATATAGAAAGCGGAAACATACATTGATCCATAAGAAATGAAACGACTGTGAATTTTTGGATTTTGAAACAATCTTAGGTTCTTGGATCTTCCAAAACAATAGGGTTTCCTTTAGAAAAATAATCTCAGTATTCTTTCTGATGATGAGATCTCAGAGAATATGAATCGTTACCCTATGAATTGGGAACTACAACCCTATCCCCAATTCATAATTGTAGGAATTATAACTTTTCATATTCTTATTTTGTGCTATCATAAAATAAGAAATTAGGAAACTAGGTTTCTAAACATAATAAAGCTCATACTCCAACCTTAACCTAATGAGATCATTTTAGGCGAACTTAACTTTAAAATAGCCTATAATACACATTGAATTATACATGTAGGCCCACATAGTCAACTATTTTTCAGCAATCTCCCGCTTGGGCCACATGTGTTTCCTTATAAATGTGTATAACCTTGTGAGCACAAAACCTTTGCTATCATTATGAAAAACATCTCTGAACAATCTCGTCCATTAATTAATCTAACATAGGATCAAGGCGATCTTCGTTACATATATCATAACTAGACCCATCCATTGTCACATATATCAACATAACCAAACGACATAGATCAAGTATGGATGTGTAGCATGAAAATTACATGCAATGTGATCTAAACATCTCTATTTCCAACTTGTCCAACTTTCTTCTTTATTGAGATCATACCAAAACTAAATCAAAGTGAAAAATAAACCAAATACTTTACTTCTGCAGAAAATATCCATAAACATAAAAATTTGTCTGAAATTGAAAACACATAAGAAATAACAACTCCCACTAATCCAGCATATCATCAAATGATACAACACCCATATGAGCAGTGTGCTCATGAAAGACCTTGGGTGGTAGCCCCTTAGTAAACAGATCTGCAATCATGGAGTTTGTGCTAATATGCTCTATAAATATATGTCCGTTATGAACTCTTTCCTTAACAATCAGGAACTTGATGTCTATATGCTTTGACTTCGTCTAACTCCTGTTATTGTTGGAATATAAAACCGCTGACTTATAGTCATAAAATAACTTAAGTGATCTTTCAATATATTCACAATGTGCAGCCCTATGACAAAATTCCACAACCATATCCCATGATTGAATGCCTCATAACAAACTATAAACTTAGCTGCCATGGTGGAAAAATTTATGAGTGTCTGCTTAGTGCTCTTCCATGAGATAGCTCCTCCAACAAGTAGGTAGATATATTCTGAAGTGGATCTATGACTGTCTTGGCATCCAACAAAGTCGGAGTTGAAATATCCAATGACCTCTAACTTGTCCGACCTCCTGTATGTGAGCATGTAGTATTTTTTTTCTTTGAAGATACCTCAAAACCCGTTTGTCTGCTTTCCAATGATTTATTCACGGATTACTTGAATATTTGCCTAACATTCCAACAATGTACGCAATATCCGGACGCGTACAAACCTGAGCATATATTAGACTTCCTACTATTGAAGCATAGGGAATCTTTTGCATTTCCTTAGTTTCGAAATCATTTCTGGGGCATTGATTGAGACTGAACTTGTCGCCCTTAGTGACAGGGGTGTCTCCTGGTTTACAATCCTGCATACCAAATCTCTTAAGTACATTCTCAATATAGATCTTTTGTTATAATCCAAAAATACACCGAGAGCGATCTCGATGTATCTGGTTTCCTAACACTAAAGACGCCTCCCCAAGATCTTTCATCTCAAATTTCTTCGATAAAAATCTCTTGGTTTCGAGCAATAAGCCTATATCGTTGCTGGCAAGCAATATGTCATCGACATAAAAAAAACCAGAAAAATATGTTTACTCCCACTGAACTTGTGATATATACAATCATCAACCACAATCATCTCAAAATCAAACGAGACGACAACTTGATGAAATTTGTAATACCATTGACGGGAAGCTTACTTAAGCCCATAGATGAATTTCTTTAATTTGCAAACCATATTTTTTGCATCTTCTGACACAATTTTCTGGCTGCACCATATAAATTGTCTCATTAATGTCACCATTGAGAAATGTAGTCTTTACATCTATCTGATGTAGCTCAAGATTAAAATGTGCCGCTAAAGCCATTATTGTCTTGAAAGAGTCTTTCTATGATACTGGAGAGAAAGTCTATTTATAATCAATGCCTTCCTTTTGAGTAAAGTCTTTTGTAATAAGACAAGCCTTATATCTCACCACATCACCCTTCGAACCCCTCTTGATTTTAAATATCAATTTGCAACCAATGGGCTTCGCACCTTCAGGAAATGGGACGAGTTCCCAAACGTTATTATCTTTCATGGACTTAATATCCTCATTCATGACATCAATCAACTTGTGAGAATTAGCACTTTGCATGGTTTGATGAAAGTTGATTGGATCATCTGCCACCAATTCGATGTCATCCTCAAGTTCTTGGAGAAATATGATATAATCATTAGGAACCGCACTTCTTCTTTCTCTAGTGGATCTCCTTAATGGCATCTATTCTTGAGGTTGTTGAGTTTGTTCATTAGGAATAATCTGTTGACTTTGATTGGGGAGAGTTTTAACATTGTCTTGTGGTTCTGGTATTGCTTCTTAAACAACGTCAGGAATTGGAGCCTGATCATTGTCAATAACAATCGAAGAAAGAAAAACAATTTTTTCTTCAAAGACATAGTCTCTAACCTTATCTCTTCCCCCAAACTCAATATCCTCAAATAACCGGGCATTTTCCATCGCAAAGAATGATCTGGATATGGGATCATAAAACTTATACCTTTGAAATCGTTCAGAGTACCCAACAAAATAGTTGTTGAATGTTCTTGAGTTTAGTTTCCTTTCGTTTGGCCTATAAGGCCTTGCCTCAGCTGGACAACCCCCAATGTGTAAATGCTTTAAACTGGGTTTCTTCCATGTCCATAATTCATAAGGGTCTTAGTTGCTACCTTAGTTGGAACTAAATTTAGGATGTAAGTTGTAGTCTTTAGTGCCTCTTCCCAGAGTGAATCTGGTAAGGTAGTGTGACTAATCATACTCATCACCATGTTCTTTAATGTTCAGTTTTGTCTTTCAACAACACCATTCATAGCAGGAGTTCCCGGCATGGTGTACCGTGGGACGATTCCACACTCCTCTAGGAATTTGGCAAATGGCTTTGGACGTTTTTCACCTTATCGATCATATCTGTCATAGTATTCACCATCAGGTAATATCTGACATCCTTAATTCTTTTGCCAAGTTGGTTCTCAACTTCGGCCTTGAAATTCTTAAACACGCCCAGTGATTGGGACTTCTCATGGATGAGATAAAGGTAGTCATAACGTGAAAAATGATCTATGAACGTAATAAAATATTGTTGACCATTCCACGAAGCCGTAAGAATGGCCCACATAAGTCCATATGTATTAGTTCTAAGACATTTGAAGATCCGTTGGCACCAAATCTCCTTATGTTTGTCTGTTTCCCCTTAATGCACTCAACGTCAACCAATTTGTCATCGCCCACGTAGATGAATCTTTTAGCATCATTTGGCTTTCGGCAACTCGGACAACCCTTTCTTTGCTGCTAAGCATGATATTTGGTACAGTCCCTCTTCATGTGTCTAGGATTCTGACAAAAGTAACAACCAAATTCCTCATTTGATTTCTTTTGTTGTTTCTTTTGGGCTGAACCACACTCAACTTCCTTATCCTTTTTCCTTTTCTTGTTCTTGTCCTTAAAGGTACTAGCCAAGTTATCACTCTCAGCCTTTTCTTGCTCCACTCTTTCTTATTCTTGCACACAATGTGAAATGAGCTCGTTAATAGTCTATTTGTCCTTTTGGCAGTTGTAACTGACCTTAAATTGACTGAATTGTGCTGAAAAAGAGATCAAAACTAAATGCACGAGCAAGTCCTTAGAAAAATCTAACCCTAGTGCCTTTAGTTTTGAAGCAATATGAGACATCTCCATGATGTACTCCTTTATTTTTTCTTTGCCCTTATACTTCATTGAATACAAGTTCGATAAAATCGTACTTGTTTCAACCTTATCGTTTTTAGCAAAACGCTTTTCAATTTTCTCAAGGAAAACCTTGGTAGTAGTTACCTTTCCGGACATAGCGCTCCTGAATGTTTCTGGACTACCACGCTTCAAGATCATGAGACTCATGCGATTTGAACGTTCCCACTTCTCAAAGTCCTGATTTCCTTAGTGGAGCTTTTATCCGTAAGAGCAGTGGGTTGTTCAATCCTTAGCGCAAGGTCTAGTTCCATGCAGCCAAGAAAGATCATAACATTCTCTTTTCAATCCTTAAAGTTACTCCCATTCAACATGAGAATTTACTGATGTTAGCAGAGGTGGTAAAAGCAGAAGCGTTAAATAAAAATAGAACAAAACAACATGTTCACATAAGTTCCATATCAAACTTTACAATTCAAATAATAGTAGGGCCCATCACAAAATATCTAGCACAACATTAACGTTTAGTCTTTGGATATAAATATCAACTTGTAAGTGGTACTCTTGGTGTAGTAATCAAATATTAACAATAAAATCTTGTCAAATAATAAACCTTTCTTTGGACCGACTTGTTGTCCACATGGAACACCTAATAATTGTCACATGTTTATCACCACAGGTGTGCATGTAATTCGGCCAAATATTAACCTTTTTTAGGCCGGTCAATATCCGCATTAATTACATACAAACAATCATTTTGATAATAAATTGACTTTAAAAAATAAGAGATGCTACTTTGGTAACATGTTGTTTCAATCAATTCATTCTAGAACATTAAACATCCTTAGAAAGTTAACAATTGTACCAAAATTTTAATTAAAGTTATAAAAAAATCCAAATTTCCGTAGTCGCTACAACATTAAAAAAATTGAACACTTTGTGATTTTAGGGTAAAATAAATAAATAAATAATTGCATCCAAACCCTAGGATACAGATTTTTTACCCAAAATCTTGATCGTTAATATCCTTAAACCTCAAACAATCAACATAAAACAAACAACCAAATCCGGAAAGTTTAATAAAAGAATTGCATCCAAACCTAGGATACAAATTTTTTAACCAAAATCTTGATCCGTAATGTCCTTAATCCTCAAACAATCAACATAAAACAAACAAACCAAATCCGGAAAGTTTAATAAAAAAATTGCATCCAAACCTAGGATACATATTTTTTAACCCCAAATTTGATCCTTAATATTTTTAATCCTCAAACAATCAACATAAAACAATTATAACATCTAAAATCATAATTACAACCAAAGCCTCATAACCATTCTCAATTCATCAATATAATCCATACCACAAAAATATATCTTTAAATTTTGAGAAAACTCAATGAATTGAGACTTCAATATTAAAAGGAATCTTGATTTCAATGATTTAACATGGAGAGACTCTGATACCCACTTGCTAGAATTAAATCTGAATTAATCTTTATTAATAAATACCTTCATCAGACCAAGAGTATCCATGTCAAATTATTAAGAGGAAAAATATAGAAAGCGGAAACATAACTTGATCTATAAAAAATGAAATGACCGTGAATTCTTGGATCTTGAAACGATCTTAGGTTCTTGGATCTTCCAAGACAATAGGGTTTCTTTTCGAGAAATAATCTCAGTATTATTTCTGATAATGAGATGTCAGAGTGAATACAAATCGTTACTCTATGAACCACAACCCTATTTATAACGGTAGGAATTATAACTTTCTATATATTCTTATTTTGGCCCATCATAAAATAAAAAATTAGGAAACTAGGTTTCTACATATAATTAAATAAAGTCTATACTCTATCATATGTCTAAATCCCAAAAACCTATATTCTATCAGGTCTTTAGGTGAGCTTAACTTTAAGATAGCCTATAATACACATTGAATTATACTGGTAGACTACCATAGTTAATTATTTGCTTACACAGTGTTGTTATAAAAGAAGATTGGAAAATATGTCAACTAAATTAAATAAGTAATAGTTGAAAATTTACCAAGAATTAGGAGAAGGATCGGAAGGTTGAACACCGGCATAGACTATTACCGGCCGCCTACAACAACAAATTCAGATCTAATCAAGTTGGATCAAATTATTAAAGACTTGACATCCGTAAATATGTACCTTTCATGTTTCACTTCTAGATTGATTCTGAAAAAGAGTTTGTTTTTCACCGCCGGGATGGTTAAAACCTGACCGGAGTTGAGAATCGAAGAATGAAATTGAAATGTTCTGCCGCCGGCAGTGGTGTTGTGAAGGCCGGGAGTGATTAATCTTGTTATTGACATAAATTCCGGTGGGGAAGATTTTCCGGTGACAGAAATTTTGGGATCAGACGACTTTTAGAAGTGGTTGAAATGTTCCAAATAACATTAGGAATTCTGCATTGAGTTAGTTCAATGATCATATCTCTATATGCATCGTCTATATATGTGATATAGTTAACGAGATCAACTATTATCTTTCTTATAGATACCACCACATATATATTGATCTAACCGGATCATTAATGTCTTATTTTAATGATCCTACGATCAAGAA
>JAYMTB010001552.1:0-10663 GCA_036897585.1 Francoa sonchifolia | reverse complement strand
TTGCATTCAAAATCTTAGCTAATCTTCACCCAAAATTCATCTCTAACAAAATTTTTGTTGCTATGCTTTTACATATGAGTGAGAATGTTTATGATGGTGGCAAATTTAATTTTTCATGATTATTTTAAATAGTTCTAAAGATGGCTTATACGATTCTATTTGTGTCTTTTATCTAATTTATTTGTAATACACTTGTATTTTTGTTATAGAAAATTGATAATATATGTTTTTTTTTTAACTTGAAAATTAAAACAAAAATAAAAAAAAATATGAATCATTATAATCAGTTTTTATATTAATTATATTTTTTCTAAATAAAAATTGAAATATTAAAGTGATGGATAAAAAATCCCATAAGAATAATGTTAATAGAAATAAGTCAAAATACTAAGTTTTAAGGAAAAACAATCGCTATTGATCGGTTGAAAATAATGTTTAAAATACAACTATTTCAAAAAATTGAAATTTTAAATAACGAATTTTTAATTATAAATCGTTCCTTCAAATAATGAATTAATTAGTAACTTGGTTTTTACTTAGTCACTTAGAATGACGATATACGATATAAAACTCGTTACTCCGAGTCAGAATTTTCATAATATTTTATTTTTTATTCAGAAAAAAAGAAGAAGAAAGAAATCATTTTTTTTTTTTTTTTTTTTTTGTATTTTGGTCTAGTAATGGTAAAGAGAAATGGGCCTGATATAGGCGGACCCCGGCCCATTCTCCCATGTTTAGATACACAAAAGCTGAATCTCATCATATATAAAAATGCTAAGATCCAAATCTCAGCATTTGGGATTAGGGTTTTATCATATCTTCATCGCAAGTGGCGACTGCTTAAGAAAGAGCTTGTAATACAAATTGAAAATGGTGAAGGGACGCCAAGGTGAGAGTGTAAGGTATGCGATCTAGTCTTCCCTGTTCAATTCAGTTCTCAAAAACCTAGTTTATGCTCTAGATTTATACTAATTTTCTCTTGTTCAGACTTTACGTTAGAGGAAAGTTCTTGGTTACAAGAGGTAGAACAGATTGAGGGAGTGAATACCAAAGAGGAGGTGACGTGGTACTGCGGGAAGCGGTTGGCTTATATATATAAGGCCAATGTGAAGAAGAATGGTTCGCACTATCGATGCATCTGGGGCAAGGTTTCTCGGCCACATGGTAACAGTGGTGTTGTTCGTGCTATGTTCAAGTCAAATTTGGTTCCCAAATCCATGGTATTGTAAAATTCTTTGTTGTAAATGCAATGAGTTTTGTTGTATTTGAAAACCAAACTTTTTGAAAATGCAGGGAGCCCGAGTTAGAGTCTTCATGTACCCCAGCAATATATAAGGTACTTTCAGACCTTGTGCAGTTCCTTTAGTGTTCAGTTGATGCTTTATTCTCCTGTCGATTGAATCTTAATTGTACTTTACCCCGAGTGATGCTGAAAGTTTGGTTGTACTTCACATTACGTTATAGTGTAGATAATTGCCCTGCACCATACACCTTTCAAATTTCTCCCTCTTTATGTTAAAACTTACATATCCATGAACCTCATAAATCAACTCTTTGCAGTTCTCTATAGAAATTTATTGTTATCTTAACATGCCCGACTCTGATGTTTTTATGTCCTGTCTTCAAAATATTAAATTTAATTGTACCTGTACTGTGTCCCCTTGGTTTCTTGTTATGTTATTTGATGGATTGAGTTGTTAATAAGTTGACTTCTAAAGAACTCTGCATTTGGTTTTAGGGATTTTGCCTTATTATCTCTACCTTTGAGTATGATTATTTATTTTCTGTTTGTAATTGCTTCTCAAGTATCATTAGGGACAATGTTACTTTCTTCAAGTAAGTCCAGTGATGACAGAACCGAACTGTCAATGTTTCTTGCTAATATGGTTAAACGATCAACTTGTTACATGTAAATATGTATGCCTTGATTTGCTTGTTTTGGTCCAAAATGAGCTGAGAATTTTATACCAATTAGTTTACTTATATCAAGCCTATTGCCATGATACATTTCTGCCTCCTTAATGGTCATTTGGTGGTTTTGAAGTATTAATTAGTTACTTGGGTTTTTACTTTATTTCAGGAGTCATGTAGGTGTCAGATCGAGTTGAAGAGTTTCTTCATTTTACTTATTTCTTGAGCTATTTTGGATGGATCATTTTTACTAGGATACAACTACTCAATGTTTTTCCACCCACTTTGTTAGTTGACTTCGAATATTTTGGTAATCACCATTTTATCTAAATATTGAGTCAAATTATTTCCAATTGAGTTTTTCAGTTTTGCATAAATTAACGGAATTTGGCTTCTTTGCAAATCCTACCAAGTTCGAGATTTATACATGGCCGAAATTAATACTTAGAATTAAATTGTTCCCTAATTTGGATTTGGGATATTTTTTAGTTTGTGCTTACATTAATTTTCTTGTTCAACTTTAGATTTTTGTTCTTTCTACTTGCCCGAAGATGTATTATTTCCTTTCATAACGCATTAATGTGGTTGGCTATGGATATGCCTTTATTTCCACCGACAAAGGATGTCGATGAAACATCAGTTGCCCCTTTCGTATTTTCTGAAAGAAACAGCGATGGTGCTAGCCAGTGGCCAGTTTACATAGACAACACTCATTGATACTGAGTTGTCGAAGCCAGATGGACCACTATGTATCCAGGTTCAAACGCTGTGATATATCATTGTTCTAAAGGCATGGGACCTTCTCAAACTTCATGCTCCTCTTATAGTTTCTAAAGGAATAAATTTATTGATGTTTGAAGCTTAAACAAATGTGATTTCAATAAACTTTAGACCACTTTTGTATTAGTTGAGCAAGTTGCAATATTATTGGTGACGTGTAATTTAAAAGCTCGAGAAATCTCGGTGGTTATTCTTAAACCCATTGAAAAATATGTTATGTTTGGAGTTGATTTTAGGATAATGATAATTGAATTATGAGAAATTTATGCGCCGAAATTCTACAATCACTCCTCGTTCTCGAGTAGAAAAGGTTTGAAAGTGTTATCGTATTTATTCTTTTAGAAATTCAATATTAATTACATTACAAATTAATAAATACATACTCTACTCTTAAAATAAAAGCTTATTTATATGAAAAATAGGCCATATTATGATAATAAAATTGGAGGGACATGTTGATTAATATATTAGATCCAATTAATTACTAGTTAGTTATATAAATTAATGAATTAAAATCATTTAAATTGTAGCATTTGATTAATAATAATTGCACTCAAAGTAAGATTATAGTTGTAAGTAACAAATTAAGCAAACATAAGTTAGATTAAAGCCATTAATTGACAATCCTATTTCCTTGTTTATTCACTCAAAATACAAACTTATTATCCACGATTTTTGTCCAAAAGTCCTCATAATAATCAAGATAAAATTAGTTTTAGTATGTAACAAGAATAATGCAAGATTGATGATAATGGTAATAATATCTTAACGATTTTGAGGAGCTGATTATGGTATGCACATTATTTATCAAATTTGTCTTAGTATTTATTAAAATTTCCCCGGTCATATGATAGAACTACATATAAATAAAGAAAAATACAAAGGGATGAGGTTGTTGCTATAAAAGAGTTGACTTCTAATTGAACATGTTGAAAGAATAAATATTCTTAATTTAGTAATGTAATAGAGGATAGTGTGGGGCCAAGTGGCAGTAAAAGGGGGGAAGGATGATCCATGCATGAACCAAAAAACGAGAGTATAACAAATGGAAGGTCAAAATGTATAAGTGGTGGTGGACTTTGCACATCACATGGAATATGGCGTTGGGCCAACCCAATAAGCAACAAACAAGAATCACCACTTCGTCCCATTTTGTTTCCAACTTGCTCTTTACAGCTCATCTCCTCTTACTAGTCTTCCCCTTATAAACGTGTTTTCAATATTCTATCTTTGTTCCACCTTCCTATGTGTCCATTAATTATTATTTCTCTCAAAATTCAGAACTCTTACATTATATCTCTCTTCAACAATTTTTACCAAACTTGGGAATTTATTTTCAAAATAATTCACCATATCATATAATAATTAATATTTTTTCTTGTTATAAAAAATAAAAATATTTTTCCCAAAAAACAGAATGTAAAATAGTAACTGAAATAATTATTACATAAATAAATAACTCCAAGAATTAAAAAACTTCCCATTTTTTTCCTTATTCCTCGTCGGTCGGTCGGTCGTCTTCCTCCTCAAAACTCCACCTTCCAATTTTCCTCATTTTTCCATCGAGATTTCTCCCAAATCCTCCATTTCTACCTTCTTTCCTTCGAATCCCATCTCGTTCTCATCGAATTTAACAATGCCCAGATCTCATTTCTTCACCCATTACTCATTACTCCATTTAATCGACGCCATGCCATTCTAATTCTTACCTAATTCCGCCATTTCCCCTCTTTTTCCTTCAATCTCAGCCGTTTAATCGACACCCATCTCTCAACATGAAGCCATCGAGCCGTCTCTTCACGATCGGGCTCGTTAGCTCCTGGTATTCGTCCAACATTGGGGTATTGTTGCTTAACAAGTATTTGCTTAGTAACTATGGTTTTAAGTACCCGATCTTTCTCACCATGTGTCATATGACTGCTTGCTCGTTGCTCAGCTACATCGCTATTGCTTGGATGAAGATGGTTCCTATGCAAACTATCCGATCTAGGGTTCAATTTTTGAAGATCTCTGCTCTTAGTCTTGTGTTTTGTGTGTCTGTTGTTTTTGGGAATATTTCGCTTCGATATTTGCCGGTTTCGTTTAATCAGGCAATTGGGGCTACTACGCCTTTCTTTACTGCGGTTTTCGCTTATCTTATTACATTGAAGAGGGAGGCTTGGATGACTTACATGACCCTTGTTCCTGTTGTTACTGGTGTTATCATTGCAAGTGGGGTATGAGCATAATTTTGATTGGTTTATTTGTGAATTTTATGGGAAATTGTGTTGATTTGCGTTGTGATTATATTGGTGGTAGCTGTTGAGATTAATTTTGTAGGTTTATGATGTAATTTGGATGGACTCAGGACAGTAAAACCAAACTGACCCTTAGCTTAGGTTCAAAAGGGTGGAAAAAGAAGGTGGAATTGTAGTTTTGATGCGTAGACTTTTAATTAGACGAGACCCTAGAAACAAATTTCCTTCCACGCGCCGTTAGCTTGTTATGCATAATTGCTATTAGGTTCTTATGTTTTTTTTACCCACAGTAACTATATACGTTAGATTTGAAATTCTGTTGGTGTATTTGGAAATGGTGACTTAGTTTTGGTTACCTTGTTTGTCTATGTAGAAGTGATTTTGAAATTGAAAATTAAACTCCTGGTGGAAACTATCAAATGGATCCCTCTATATAGAATAAAATCCGTCAGAATTTAAAACAAATTGAATGAATTTTTGTGTTCAGAGTTGCAACTCGTATGCATTTGAAGCAAAACAAAAGTAGGAGATTTAAAACTATTTTTTGTCACTTCCTTTAGTACTCTCGGAAACTAAATGTAGTCTCATGGTCTTACTCTGAAACGAAAACTTCACAACATTGCCTGAGAACTTTTTACATGTTCAACTTCCATTTCTAGTACTTTTTTATGGGATACATGATTTTTGGTATCAGTAGTTAACACGTGGACTTGGTTGATTAACCCAACCCCCAACGCCCCACACACACTGCCACACATACAAACTTGTTGTAGAACAAACATATAAGGAATTAGGTCAGAGTTGGCATAAGTTTGATTTAACCACCGGTGTTTATACTCTTTTGTGTAGTAAATCAAATAATTTTTCTTCTGGATCTTGTATTCATTTTTTGTTTGGCCATAGGGTGAACCAAGTTTCCATCTATTTGGATTCTTAATATGCATTGGGGCTACTGCTGCAAGAGCGCTCAAATCAGTTCTCCAAGGGATTTTGCTTTCTTCTGAAGGGTAACGAATTGTTATTAATCATTTATGCATAATTCTACATTTGAGTTAAATCTGAAATCAGAAAGGATACTGAAATATCTTTAATTTCATTGAAGGGAGAAGCTGAATTCCATGAACCTCCTTTTATACATGGCTCCAATAGCTGTTATGTTTCTACTTCCTGCAACCCTCATTATGGAAGAAAATGTGGTTGGAATTACTCTAGCTCTTGCTAGAGATGATATCAGGATTATCTGGTATCTATTATTCAATTCAGCGCTAGCCTATTTTGTAAATTTGACTAATTTTTTGGTCACAAAACACACCAGCGCTCTGACTCTTCAGGTATGACTCGCTTCTGGATAAGGTTTCTTTCCAATTTTGTTTGAAGGAATCTGTATAGTTGTTTGGGTTATGTTCTTTGAAATAAATTAGGGGTAAGGTTAGGTATAATGACCTATTCTGTGGCTGTTGAAATCGTTCTCAGGCCAAAGTGAGGTGGATTTTGAGTTCTTTAGCAAAGTTTTGTGCTGTAATTTTATCTCACTCTAGCTAGAGTTTTCTAGCTCCTTCAGAGATTTTGATTCGTACCATAACCAGAGCTTTACCAATTCATATATCCATTTGTACGTCTGTTTTGTATCTTCAAATATTTGTATTGCCCCAAATGTCATAAGTCCTGGGTTAAATCTCTCAAACATTATAAAATATGTTCTAAGTTGGTACTCATGGATTGAAGAGGTCTAGAAATTTCAGTAAGGGTCTTTTCTACTCTTGATATTTATGGTGTCTATCAATGTACTCAAATAGCTTAACATTGTTTGGCCTTGAACAGTCTTGTGATGGGTAGTGTGCTAGGAAAATCCTTGGATACTATCTTGTATGAATAGAGGGTGTAGCTTTCTAGGAACAGAAACGATATGGGGTTCATGTTGGATAAAAATTTGAAATCAGTAGTTGGATGATTAAAAAGTGATTTGGTTTCAACTTGAATGCATTTGAAGTATCAGTGGCTATCCAAAATAAGTAGGTGAAATCTATGACTTGGGCCTAATATATAACTTATTGATTACTGTTTTCTATAAGGATTAGTTTTTCCCTTCTAGTTATATAGATGCCATTTAATCTTTGATTTTTGGGGGCTTTTTGATTTACGACATGGCGTCATACTTGAAAAGGGGATAAAAGTTTTCTTTAAGTATTATCTGATGGATGGTGGAACTAAAGGATGGGCCACATAGCTTGATAGCTGATAGTTAGGTAGAGTTTGTCATCCCTATTACTAAAGTGCAATAAAACCTTTCATGAAAACCATTGTGAAACTTGTGATATGTGAAAACAAATAAAGCAACAATGCTTAGTCTTACTTTTACTAAATCGGAATAGTAACTTAACTGTTTGCAACAGACTTAACAAATGATTATGTTGGTTATAGTTCCAGGCAATTTTACGCCATATATGGAGGTTTTGTTTTCGGTTGCATCTAAAAGAAATTTTTCGTTTTTTTATATGAGAACGAGTTGGATGAAATGGTGAAGCCCTTGAGTGTTTTATGGTTTTAGAATTCCTGAATGCTGAAAGGAAAGTTTTGTAACACTGTCTTTAGGCCAACGGTTGTTACGTCTGAATGTTGATGGCCTAAACATAGCAAGACTATAAGGCGGATGTTGGTGACATGTTTATTTGAGTGTGCAAGATGATGGATAGAACAAGAAATGTAACCAATTTAAAAAATTGTGGAGGGGAGACATTTGATGAGAGAACATTTTGAGATAGTACGACTTGTCGATGAGATAGTCATGGGCATGCCAGTAAGATATAGTGACTCAATTCAGGTCGAGGAGTAAAAACGGGTAAGAGATCTAAGTTAGTGTGGGTAGGGGTAAAAGAAGGATACGAGTCCAAGGATATCAAAGATTTCAATTTGGATAAAGGCGCCGGAGAAAAGAATATGCAACAATCCTATCTAGCTTTTATTAAGAATTACTTTGATGCATATTACATAAAAATTTCTTTTATGCATCCTATAACTTTCAAATTGATCTGGAAATTCTTTTGAGATATCGTTTAGTTTTGAGATCAACCTGTTGGTTTATGCAGGTATTAGGAAATGCAAAAGGGGCTGTGGCTGTGGTGGTTTCGATCTTAATTTTCAGAAATCCCGTCTCTGTAACTGGAATGCTTGGTTACACACTCACAGTCTTTGGAGTAATACTGTATAGTGAAGCGAAGAAGCGAAGCAAATGAGTATAATATAATTCAAATAGTTGTCAGAATGAATTTCCGTGTATTTTGTTTTGCTTTACACAATCGAGGGCGACCTTCCTGGAAGCAAAGATTGGAATACATGCTAGCAAATGTGTCATGGATTTTGCCCTCTAAAATTCTATTTTTTCAGTGGAAGCTGATACTGGTTTCCATTGTATCAGCAACAACTACCAGATAACCGCAAAAGTAGAAACATTTCAATAAGTGACTGAATTGGATTCGTTAATCCCAGCTTGGGATTGGAACAACTATTTTTTATATTTCATTCTTTCGGGAAAGAGTTGTATAATTGGGTCTAGTATCTGTATTGACATTTCTAATATTGATTAATTAATGAAAAAACATACATAATTCTATCAGTCCATTTTGTTTTATTATATGGCTAATCTTCATTTCAACACCAAGAATCCAATTCTGTTCAAACCCTAAATCACAACATCTGATCTGGTTTTCTTGTTGCTGCTCCCGTGCTCGACAAACCACGTTGGTGCTCTACTGGACAAATCTTTGTTCTTCCCGCGACTCCCTTGCTCGACAAACTCAATTTGCTCAATTGTGAGTTTCTCCAAATTTCATTCTCACATTATTCTCAAAACCCTAATTCCTCTAATGATCCCTAACTTTTAATTCTTTGATTTTTATTTTTTATGGATTCAATATCTCGGACGATACTAACTGATGCATATCTTATGTGATCATAATTATATACTATTCTTTTACCTTCTAATTAGATAGATTTGTTCTTGTCTAGAAGTTAGTGATATTTCTCTGTTGCTATTTCATGAAGTTCATCATTGGTTCATGCAACACTTGTGGTAGAAACTTTGGTATAGAGAGGATAGAGATTTGAGATAATATTAGTATGTTGTTGCTGCATTTAAGCACTGGAAAGAGGGAAGTTAATGAGTACAATTATGGACTTGCATCATCATTCCATAGATGTTTGTTTTCTTTTGTATTGATTATCTGTTTTGAGTAAAATTGTCTATGATTTTACAGGGTATAATAGATGAGATAATTTTTCTTCTATATCTTGTTCTCATTCTTTGTTTGGTAACAGGGTGAACCAAGTTTCCATCTATTTGGATTTTTAATGTGCATTGGGGCTACTGCAAGAGAACTCAAATCAGTTCTTCTAAGGATTTTACTTTTTTCTAAGGGGGTAAGGAATTGTTATTAGTCATATATGCATGATTCCTACATTTGGGTCTGATCTGAAATCAGAAGGGAATAGTAATTTTGGAAACTTTGAATAAGAAAGTTAAAATATTTGATTAATTAATAACTAGTAATTTATTAGGGTTGGGAAGGAGAAAATCTGATCGATTTCATTATTAATACCCTATGGCTATGGCGAAAGCTGGTTTGAAGAGAGACAGAGAAGAGTATTGGCATGAGAATGTGGATGCTTGTTACACAAGTCAGCAACGGCGGTGGCGCCGTGATTCTGAGGAAAAGAATGATAGAAATCTAAGAGATAGCGATAATGTGAACGTACGACACTCAAATATGGGTAAAAGTATATATTATTACAAATCTGTTAAAGACTATATATAGTTACAAAGAAACATTCTTATGGGAAGTTATTTACAATCCCAAAAAGTATGCTAATTGATTAATAATGACACCTAATCAATTACAAGATTACAGCACCTAATCAATCACACGATTATGGCTAACTGATTAGCATAACTCATGCCAACAACGACATCGTCCGAGTGACATGAAGATGAATAACGCGGGTAGGAGTGAGGGAGTCTACATTCCCCCGTTTAAGCTTGCTCGAATGATGAAAGATGACACTAGTGTTGAGTTCGAGCCACTGTCGTGGGAATCCCTCCGAAAGAGTATCAATGGACTTGTCAATAAAGTTAATGCTACTAATATCAAGAATATTATTACGGAACTCTTTGCTGAGAATATGATCCGTGGTAGAGGTCTTTTTTGCTGGTATGTTATCAAGTCTCAGATGGCATCTCCTCGTTTCACTCTTGTATTTGCTGCATTGGTTGCTGTTGTCAACACCAAGTTCCCTGAGGTGGGTCATCTTCTGTTAAGAAGGATTGTTTTGCAATTGAAGAGAGCATATAACCGGAATGACAAGCCTCAACTCTTTGCTGCTGTTAAGTTCCTTGCACATCTGGTGAATCACCGAGTGCCTCATGATATTGTTGCTCTAGAGCTCCTCACACTTTTATTAGAAAATCCATCAGACACAGCGTTGAGATAGCTGTCCGCTTTGTCATTGAGAGTGGATCAATTCTCCAAGATCTATCACCCAAAGCTCTTCATGGTGGGTATGCTTTTCAGTTTTGTGTTTTTATGTCTGCAACTATCATCTATACTATATGTTTCTTTTGCTATCTTATTTCTTTTCCCGGTTTATAGTATCCCAATTGTTTCCGATATCATATTTGCTTTTATATCCTTGCAGGGATTTTTGAGTGTTTTCGTGCAATTCTGCACCTAGGAGAAATAGAT
>JAYMTB010001551.1:0-10665 GCA_036897585.1 Francoa sonchifolia | reverse complement strand
ATCTGTAACATATAAATAATTTTTAAACGCAAATAGATCTACCTAGGACTGTTTCAGTCTTCCGCTACGCGTTCTGAACGCCCTACAATCCTACAGTCATTTTATCTGTAAAATCCCTTGTCACATATAATCGAAACCTACTATGCTAAAATCAAACGAAATGAAATTGAAGTATTAAGAATTGTATGACATGACATAATGGATAAATCGATTAATAACTGATTACTTTTAAGTCTTACTTTTAAGTCAAACTCCTAATCCTTGAATCAGAATTAGATGCACGACCTACGAAATCAAAGCACTTGACGTGCCCGTAGCGCTCCATTTAGCAAAATGGAGTTCTAGTTTGAATTCTTCAAGATATGAGCCTGTTAATCTGCGCATGGCATTTGGGCCTAAGACGCACCCCTTTTGTTAGAACATCTACAGATCTTCATGCGAGCCTTAGATCCCAAATCGGTGGACAGGGGCTCGAAGCCAGCTCATGGGACGACGTTTTACACTTAGAATGCATTAGAAGATTAACGTATATCGGTCCTCTAATCTGCCCGTTTCCGCACACCATTGGCCAATCGCTGGAAATGAGATTTTTTGAAAAAAATTCGCTTCAATACTTGGGCGAACATAGCTCCTGATCTTGGAATCAGAATTAGGTGCACAACCTAGGAAATCGAAGCTCTGTCCGTGACCGTCGCGATCCATTTATCTGAATGGAGTTCCAGTTTGAATTCTTCAAAGATATGACCCTGTTAATCTGTGCTGGTCATTTGGGCTGAAAACGCACCCCTTTTGTAAGAACATCTGCAGATCTTCCTGCGGGCCTCAAATTCAAAATTGGTGGATAGGGCCTCGAAGCCAGCTCAGGGGACGACGTTTTAGGTGAAGACCACAAGAGAAGATAAATACGTCTCGGTCCTTTAATCTGCCCATTTCTCGCACACCATTGGCCAGTCGCTAGAAATGAGATTTTCGAATATAATTCGCTCCACTCCTTGGGCGAACATAGCTCCTGATCCTGGAATCAAAATTAGGTGCACGATCTACGGAATCGAAGCTATATCCATACCCGTCGCGCTCCATTTAGCATAATAGAGTTCCAGTTTTAATTGTTCAAGATATGATCCCGTTAATCTGCACTGGTCATTTGGGCCGAAGGAGCACCCTTTTTGTTAGAACATCTGCAGATCTTCGTGCGGGCCTCGGATCAGAAATCGGTGGACAGGGCCTCAAAGCCAGCTCAGGGGACGACGTTTTGTGCGGAGACCGGATTCAAAGATAAATGCATCTCGGTCCTTTAATCTAAGTACCTCAAATTCCGTAAAAAATTATGTCATATGAAAAACTGTGGGAACTACTTACTATATCTTCATCTTTATTAATTACGCCGAAAACTCCATTGTTATTCATTTCAAGTTTTTTAACATCTTTCCGACTATGAGTTTCATCAATTTCATAAATAGATTTATGCCCACATGGCCAAAAACTCCATTGTTATTCATTTCAAGCTTTCGGTTGCTTCACTTTTTTCAATTCGCTATAAATTTTCGAAGCTTCTAATTTCGTTTTCAAAAATCCAGATTCGAGTTTTACATTTTGATACTTCGATTTGTTGTAATTTTGATAATTCTCTGTTTCCGATGAAAAAAATGTTTGGCCGCCACCGTCAGATTTGTTTTAATGTTTAAGACTGATATTGTAAAAAAAAAATAGTTACCTAATTGAATATAACTTATAAGTTAAAACAAATAAGTCTTATTTGAATTAATTGTCATAATTACAATAGGACGTGGTTTTAGTGTCGGCATTCTCACGCAATGTCCCCCCTCCTCCGTTAAACACTGCGTGAATACGTCTGTATCTGTTAAAACCCTAAAGCCAAAAATTTAATGTAATGAAGAAGTTGGTGGCGATGAAGATAGCGCAGAAGAAAAAGAAAAAGATACAGGCATGGGAGAAGTCGATGCGGAGAAATGGTGACTCCTCATCCTTTTGCTCGACATTTCTTTATTTATATATTTTCCCCCTTCCTAGTTTCTCGTAAGATGTAAAAAATCTCGAGCTATTTATGCGTATTCAGCAACGTACCATTACAGAACTCTTATGCAGAATTTCAATTGAATGCATATTTTTTGTTCAACTTGCCAAGTTCTACTATGTGTTTTTTTGGACAATGACAAATTTCGTCAAAATTTATGTTAGTGAAAGTAATCACACGTGTAATTGACTTTTGGTATAATTTGAATTTTAAGCTAATTAAATTTTGCCCAAATTCTAACCTAATTGAAATTTGCCCACTTTAATTAAAGTGTTAATGGATGAAACCTTTCTCGTCTCTACAGATCGACACAGATTTGGTCTATCCCGACTAGATCCAGCCTACCCACACCCAATCGCTGGCCCTGCAACAACAATCAACCCAAAACATTAACTCCCAGCATCATCTCTGCAATACCCAGCTGTTACCATCGCCGGATCTCCTAACCCATCACCACCAACACTCAATCCATCGTGAAATAGCTTCTCTGATCCAAAATCAAATCTCAAATCGAATTCGGGATATCCAATTCCCTTAGATCTTCACGAATGCACCAATCAATTTGGACAAATTTCAATTAGGTTTAATTTTGGACAAAAATTAATTAGGTTAAAAATTATGACAAAATTCAAATTATTTTAAAAACTCAATTACAAATTTAACTAATTGAATGAAATTTTGATGTCGAAAAATTGACCTAAAAAATAAATAAATAAGTCTTATTTTTACTTACTCCAAGGTGGGACCTACGAAGAGTGGTGAAAATCCACATTTAGGTGTTACTATTATTACTGGGTAGTTTTCACCATATAATGAGGAGGTGGAAAAGGACAAACAAATTAATAATGGATAGAGAAAGGAGAGAGAAGAATTCTTCGACCGACAGTATTTTATTCAATGGCGCCAAGTTCATGTGAAATTCATGCATCTCTTCTTCCAATTCGCGATGCTTTCATGATCCGATGCTGTTTGGGAGATTCAGTTTGATCGTTTCTGTTTGATTCTCGATCTGATTCAAGAGCGTTTGAATCTATGGCGATATCAGTTAGAAATCTCTTCCAAGAGAGAAAATATCCCTTCATATTCACTCTCTCGATCTTACTCGTATGTGTTACGATTCTTCTTCTCGGTAACACAAATCAATATACTCTATTTCGTTTCTCCGATCTCCAAAATTCTCAGCCAATGGTATCTGCATCGCCTGCTGTGAACCCGAACGAAGAGCCGATCACAGCACCGCAAAATGATGAGGTGCCGTTTGATGATACTTCAGTTGATTTGAAATTGGACTGGAGATTTTGTAAGGGTTCTGTGGCGGTTGATTATATACCTTGCTTGGATAATTCTAAGGCGATTAAGGAGTTGAAATCGAGGAGACATATGGAGCACAGGGAGCGTCATTGCCCGAGTCCAAGTCCTCGGTGTTTGGTGCCGCTTCCGGCAGGGTATAAATCACCAATTCCGTGGCCTAAGAGCAGGGACATGGTGAGATTGATAGTTTGGTAAGACTTAGTTCTGTTTTTATTTAGTAGACTTTTGATTCATGTGTTGGCAGTCAATTAAGTTAGAAATTGTGTGGTTTTTGGAGTTTTAAGCCTAAATTCATCATCTGTTGGAAGTAAGTTGGTTGTGCTTATTGATAGAAAGAAAAGCAGCTTGTTCGTACGTAACGTGTGGTTGTGGAGAAATTGAATGACAGAATGAGGTTGCGGAGAACTCCTAATAGCATATGCCCTTGTAGGAACTTATTGAATATCCAACCTTCGCAGTCTCTTTTCCATATTAGATAGAAGATTGAATATTATATAATCACTCGAATGGATGTATGTAAAAAATTAAGTTCAGTGAATCCAGAATTCCAGCAGACCTAAACCATTATGTCTGAGGATTTTCCATGATACGCGTGGCTCTTACATGTGATTATAATTCTGCTTTTTCAGGTTTGGTATGATAATGTTCCTCATCCGAAGCTTGTTGATTACAAAAAGGACCAAAACTGGGTGCGTAAATCTGGTGAATATCTTGTATTTCCTGGCGGTGGCACTCAATTCAAGGATGGAGTTATGAACTATATTGATTTCATTGAGAAGGTACCATATGGATTTGCCGCCTATGCTCATCCTATCTGTTAATCTTATCTCTCATTCACTTACTCTGATCTTGATTCCAATCTGTGTCAAATGCACCATTATTTTGGCTGTCTTTGGTATTTTACCAGACTTTACCAATTATCAAATGGGGGAAGCACATCAGGGTTGTCCTAGATGTTGGTTGTGGTGTTGCTAGCTTCGGGGGCTATTTGCTAGACAAAGATGTTATTACAATGTCACTTGCACCAAAGGATGAACATGAAGCTCAGATACAGTTTGCTCTAGAACGTGGAATTCCTGCTACTCTTTCCGTTATTGGAACACAGAAGCTGACATTTCCTGAAAATGCATTTGATATGATTCATTGTGCACGATGCAGGGTTCACTGGGATGCAGATGGTAACTCTCTTTTCGGTATTTAGTATGAGTTAATATTATCGAACTACCATTTTCTCTATTTCTTTCCATAGTCTTGAGACCATCGTGATGCTTTTAGTTGAAAAGTGTAGGTGGGAAACCATTAATGGAGCTCAACCGGATTCTTAGGCCGGGAGGTTTCTTTGTATGGTCTGCCACTCCGGTTTATCGTGGCGATGAAAGAGATCAAAATGTTTGGAAGTGTATGTTACCCACTTCTCTCCTCCTTTATTTGAAAGTTCTTCTTTTGATAATTTTTCCTAATTATTTAAATTTCCATAACTAGATTCTGTAAAAATCTTGATGTTATGTTACTAGAGTATAATTAACTTTAGCATTTGAGTTAAAAGGACAATTTTTAATTGGTGATCGAATTTATCTACTTTTGATGTTTGCGGTTGATGTTTCTTGCAGCCATGGTAGCTCTGACAAAATCTATGTGCTGGAAGGTTGTGGCCAAGACTGTTGAGTCATCTGGAATTGGGCTTGTAATTTATCAGAAGCCTGTCTCATTATCTTGCTATAAAAAGCGGGAAGAAAATAATCCACCTCTGTGCGAACAGAAGAATGTGCAAAACAGTTCCTGGTAAATCTTTCATTAACACAATACTTGTCGAAACAAGTAGAAAACAGTGGGAGTGTGCCAAGGTGTGCATGTGTGTTGTTGAAACTAATGTTTTCTACATTTGTCTTCTAGGTATGCACCTCTCAGTAGTTGCCTTTCCCTGCTTCCAGTTGATAGCATGGGTAACTTCCGCAGCTGGCCCACACCCTGGCCTGAAAGGCTTACCAGTAAACCTTTGAGTCTATCAAATGAAGCAGATGCCAAAGAAATGTTTTACGAGGACACCAAACATTGGTCTGCACTTGTGTCAGATGTTTATCTTGATGGTCTTGCTATAAACTGGTCAAGTGTGCGAAATGTAATGGATATGAATGCTGGTTATGGAGGGTAAGAAAGATTAAGTTCGGAAACTTTTATCTACTTTTGTTCTCACTTTATTCCATCATTGTGTTTGATTTTTTTTGGCGGTTTCCCCTAGTTTTTCATTGTGTTTTATTAAGCTCCCTTCAAGATTTCTCATGTTCCATTGACTTTTTTACGTATCAGATTTGCAGCAGCACTTATCAATCAAAAAATCTGGGTAATGAATGTCATACCCATTGACGTACAAGATACCCTGTCCATTATTTTTGACAGAGGATTGATTGGAGTCTATCACGACTGGTGCGAGTCTCTTAACACATATCCTCGAACATACGATCTACTGCATTCAAGTTTTCTGTTCAGAAACCCAAAGCAAAGGTACCCTAATGATTGCTTTGAAGTTAGAACCCTCTCGTATTATTACTATTTTTTGAACTAATGGTAATTTGGTATCTCGTTGTTCTGTCAGATGTAATATAATAGATGTGGTTGTGGAGATGGATCGCGTAGTAAGACCAGGCGGATATATTTTGGTACAAGACAGCATGGAAGCAATAAACAAACTTACTCCAATATTGCGATCACTTCACTGGTCAGTAACTCTCTCTCAAGAAAAATTTCTTGTTGGTAAGAAAAGTTTCTGGCGTCCTGTGGATGGTTAAATAATTACACGAACCAATGTTTCAATATTTCCCACTGAACAATCTTACTACGATATATGCATTCGTTTATTGTGATAAGAGTTCTGCCTTTCATTCATAAATTATTTGTTCTAAAATCGTAATTTATATATTTGTTGCATAACAAATATTCATATCGAACATGTTAATAATTGTTTTGTCATTCGAATATGTAGAAATTTCATATCTGTAAGTTGTACTGGTCAAACTTGTGTAGCAGCGTTTCATGTAATTTCAACGAAAGCTTCACCTAGAATTACAAGAAACACGAACCCATAAACTTGAGTAGATTGACCTGTATATTTACAAAAATGCTTGAAATTTCACTCAAAAATAGTTAGCAAAGATGGAAAAGATGAACTAGGAAGTGAGTAAGCTCCTATATTAACCAAAAACTGAGATATATCATCATAACCCATAGCTGTAGCCATATAAAGAGGAGTTGCACCTTTCTTACTCTGCACATTAACATTTGCTCCACATTTTATCAACATCTCTACAGTCTCGAAACTCCCACCGACGACTGCCACGTGCAGTGGCGCGTGGCCTTCATTGTCTAGACTTTCTATGTCCAACCCGTATTCCAGTAGCATTACAACTGCATTCTTGTGACCTTTGATTGCTGCTGCATGAAGAGCTGTTAAGCCATATTGATCTCGGTAGTTTATACTTGCTCCTTCTTCTAGTAGTGTGTTGAGTTGTTCTAGCTCTCCTCTTCTTGCTGCCATTAACACCATTTCTTCTTTTTTTAGTTCTTCCATTGCCACTTTCTGTCCACAAATGTTTGAATTAGATGATGAAATTCTACATGGTTCAGTCTCGTACACAGCTCAAATCGATCTTAAACCCAATAAAACTATAAGAAATCAAAACTCTAAGACTTAATTCAAGTTGGTTCAATTGTGGGCATCAGAGTTAGGATTGAATCTTGATGAATAGAGTAATTCATGCAGAACTGAGAATTTTTCAAATTATTCGAGATTCGTGCACTTTATTATGGGTATGAACTTACTATATATTTGCGGAACTAGTTCTTTTCTTGTCACTAGCAAAAGATTAAGGGTCTTTTTCGGGGGACTAGTGATTTTGGAAAAGGCGTTTTGAGTAGAGCTTTTCAAAATGGTTTGAAAATTCGAAAATCACTGGTTCGAATCAACTTTAAACGGTCATTTTTAAGCACTTACATGGTCCTCCTTATCGCTAGCAACATCAAGTGTTGAGAGGCTACGATCATTTGTGACTGCGTGGTCCACCAGAATCATCACCATTTTGCGGTCCCCGTCGTCATCCATTCCGCCATACACCGCCGTGCCTCCATTCTTACTCTCTCCGTCCTCTTCCGCACCTAATTCCATCAACTCCTTTCCGCATCCGATATTTCGATTCTCAATATCTAATGCTCTCCGTGACTCGGTCTCCAACCCGGCGTCAACAAGCAAGTTAATCATCTTCTCCGCATTACGCGACTCAGTAGCAACTCGGAAAAGCGACATAGCTTCCGTCGGCGAAAACTCCGCGACAATCGATCTTTGCCGCTTGATTAAACTCTTAACAGCTTCCAAATCTCCACAACTAACAGCATGACGAAGAAGCAACGGACCTATATACACAACTTTAAGCTTCAGATCCTGAGTTGATTCATCAGATACAGAACTAAACCACGAGTTCAACGAGTCAAGCTGAGTTGACTCGGCCGAGTCAGTTGTAAACACTGCTGTTTTGATCAAAAACCGGTCCAACGGAGATCGAGGGAAGGAGGAAGGAAGCTGAGATTGAGGTTTAAGGATAACTTGAAAAGTGGCGTACGATAATGGAGCGATGAGTCCAGTCGGTGGATTAACCAGGAATTTGTGTGGTGATGATGTTCGAACTTTGAAAGCTATACGAGCTGTGGAACTCAGTGACTTCAGGCGTATTTTAGCTCTGCATTTGCAGTTCAGCGCGAATTCGATGCGAACTTCTTGATCCGTCACTTCCACCAATTTTTCCGCCATTGTCGAATGAACAGTGACCTTGCAAGGAGATAATGGATTCCGTTATTTGATTATTGTGGGCTTTGTGGGCCTTGCTTTGGGCCTATTGGTCCCACAGATGGGAGATCAAAATGTTGTTTTATTGGGCCTTAGGCCCACAACATGTAGTAATGACAAATTTCATGTAATGAAGAAAGTACTGTCACAAGTGGTGATGTTTCCAACTAAATACGAAAATTCACTATGTGGACCCCACCTTGCATGCGGGGTAATTGTAATACGTGTAATTAGTTAAAATAACTGATACCCACGCCTAGTCTAAATATGTTACTATTTCATTCGTAAGTTATTACTTGTGATTTTTAACTGGGTTTTTTCGATCGTTATAAATTTAAACTTTTGTAGTTTGAGATCAACATAGTCGAACCTAATCTTATGAGTAGATACTGTTACTTTCTGTCGAACCATAGTAAAATTATTTGATCGGATACTTGAATCATTTTTTTTCTCTTAAAATCTCTTCAATGCTTATTTTATTTCTACGTCGTTCACTGGGGCTTCGGTAGTCGGTTCCCCTGTCATCAGGTCACCAACTTCCTTAACCTTTCGGCACTAGGCATGCGTCTAGCTCCCACACATGGTCTTACGACTTTGCGGAGACCTGTGTTTTTGGTAAACAGTCGTCCGAGCTTGGTCCCTGCGACCCACCTTTATTTGCTATTATATGTGGACCCCATCTTGCACTCGAAATAATTGTAAGACATGTTATTCGTTGAATTAATTGATACTCACACATAATCTAAATATGTTACTATTTGGTTAGTTATTACTTGTGATTTTTAACTGGGTTTTTTCGGTTGCTATAAATTCAAACTTTTGTAATTCGAGATCAACATAGTCCAACCTAATCCAATCCTATTATTAGCCAAATAGTCTTATTATTTAGTCTTATTTGTTTACCAAGAAAATGTTAATTCGAAAATAAGAAATTTGGCAGGGCGAGTTGACATGAGAATTCCTATGGCCTATGGTTGGTGTACAAAGTTTTATAATTGGAAGAAATAAACATAACCCACTAAAACGAAACCATTTGTATTGCGCATGTCAATTTCATATTGGTTATTTTCAACGTGAAATTATTAAAACCATTTGCGCGAACAGCATGGTGTATGCAAATATCTCTCCACTAAAACATGGCCCATTACGCTACCTAGTTTTTCTAAAGTTAAAAGTTACATTTCAAACCACTACTTTATGAAAATGCGTTATTCTTACTTGCTCTAAGTGGGACCCACACTAATACTAGTGGTGTGCAAATATTTACCACTAATGAGGAACTTTTCACCATTAAATACATGGTACGAACACAAGCAAGAATTTCTACCCATTAAAAATTTGGAGATAAGCATGCTTCTGGCAAAAGATGCCGGTCTGTCCATATCTCTTGCAATCTGTTGATACCGGATCAAGATCTCAACTGTATTTAAAAATAAATATGTTTCTGACAAAAGATGCTGCCGGTCCATATCTCTTACAATATGTTGATATCAGATTAAGATTTCAACTGTATCAAAATACTTAAATCAACTTATTTCAACTTGTAATTTGTTTATACTGGATCAAAATTCTAACTGTATTTGAAGATAAGCATGTTTCTGGCAAAGATGTTATCGGTATATATCTCTTGCAATGTTTTAATACCGGATCAAGATCCCAACTGTATCAAAATATTTAAATCAAACTTATTTGATAATAAAAAAAATCAATTTTATAAATCACACTTATATTTAAAAAAAATTACCATGTAATATAATTATTAAAATTATTAAGTATTTTAAAAAAAATAATTCAAATTATGTGAATTCTTGTTTTATTATTATTATTATTATTTATTTATTTATAGGTAAAGTCGGCTGAAAAATCTTACTTTAGTAAATTGGATACAGATATGCAGCAAATGGAGACAAAGGAAAGCACTCCGTTGGCAGCCATTACCGTATAAACAAGTTTCTTTTACTCCGAAAGCGATGGCATTAGTCAACGAGTCGCCGCCGGCACCTCCAAAACCGTCAACAACACGGAATCAATTCAATCAATCCTGCTTTCGGTTTTCATTTTCACAATTCTTACTCACAGCTGTGGATTTTGCGTAAGTTTCACTCTATTTCACTGTTTTCAGTAAAATTTGGTGAGAAAAAGTTTGATTAGAGGTAGAAAACAGTGGAATTATTGAAGGATTTGGTATCTGCTACGCATTTTCAAACATCACTTTCGTTATTACGGCTGAATCTTGACCTAGATATGCGTAATGACAAATATAGTGGGTTTTTGATCTCTATCTGTTTATTTTATTCATATTTTCGTTGGCGTTTTGGTTTCTCTGATATTGTTCTTAGATTTGGTTGGTGAATCGTTGTAGTTGTAGATCTAGTGAAATAAAAAATGGATGAGAAATGGAGATTCAATTGGTTCAAGGACTGGTTTGGAGTGGTGGTGATGTTTGTTGTGTGTTTGTGGTTTCGGGATTTGGGGGTTTGTTTGT
>JAYMTB010001550.1:0-10665 GCA_036897585.1 Francoa sonchifolia | reverse complement strand
AATCTATATCCGAATTGAAGCCTCGGAAGTCTAGTTTTTGAATATATAAGTTTCATACCCAGATTCATGGTGTATATTTAGATATTAAACAGTTAGATCAGCTGGTACATGAAAGTTTCAGAAATTAGACAGTTTTTCCTCTTACTTTGAACAGCTGAAACTTAGTCAATTCTAAACCGAATCATGAAAAATTTGATTCTATAATGAAGCTCAAGATGTCTACTTTCATTAGAAACTATTTGTGACCTGAAACTCTTCAGTATGTAAAAGTTATGATAGTTGGAATTGGTACTACTACTACACACTGTCATGTTTCTTAGTTTTCTGTTTTTCACCCGGATTGAACATTTTAACTGTACCAGCTGGAAGGTAATTAAGGTCAAATATATATAAAGAGGAAATTCATATGTATCTAGATTCCTACAAATTTTAGGGACCATGATTTTGAGTTGTATGCATAAAATTACGTAATTTTTTTCCGAGGGTCTAAAATTCCAATTTCAGCATTTGGATTTTGGAACCCATATGTATTTCTTTTCAATAACGGAAATTAAATCCCAATGTATGTTGAAATATATTGAATAGTTTTTCAAACAGATAAAAACGTATAAAAATACTTGCATGTTGCCAAATTTTTGAAAATGAGAGACATGTGTAGCATATAGTTTGCCTGAAATTTTATTGTATATCTTCACTCTTAGATAGGGCCCATTCGAGAATGAGGTGTGACAGTTAGGACCCCAATTTTTCTAAATTGTTTCTGTTATAAGAATGGTACCATAGTGAATGGTGACAATGGTGTAACATATAGTGGGAAAAGACAGTAAAAGTATTAAAAGTATATTCAAAATGAAAATTTGAACAACTAAGCCAGTTGTGTAGGTCATTGAGTTTTGATTTGAATTCCTCGAGATTGCTCATAACATATAAGTATTCCACTATCATACGAAATAATATTTGGTATGCTCTGACTCCAATTTTTGATGATGATAATATTGAAGTAATGTTTTATTGTATTATGACACTGTTTCGTAATCATATTTAGAAGTTGTACATAGAAGTTTAAGAAAGTAGTGTTCAACAAATTTTTACAGATGTGGGTCCATACGAACCAAACACTCTTTGAGTTGAAAATCCAACAATTATTTCATGAAATTAGCAATTTGGATAAAAATCGAGCTATGATAAATAAAAGTGAAAATGATTTAGATCATATGAATGAAGGCATTGACAATTTAGACCTTGATAACGAAAACAAAATTAGGATTGCCGAAGAACTTAGGGTTTTTGGTTTGTGCTAAGAGTCTTGAGTGTTGTTTGAAAACAGGTTTATTGGTTTGTGTTAGGATTTTCGGATATTATTTTGCAAACAAGTGAACTTCATTAAATTTGTGTTTTTAGAACGCAAATATATCAATTAAATATGTGTTTCTAAAATGCAAATTCATCCTAGTCATCCTTGTCAACTGGTGATGGTGAGTGCCGATGTGACATTAAAATTTGCATTTTGAGCAAAAATAATTAAAAGAAGGGTACTTTTAGTTTTAGTTTGAAAAGAACGGAATTTTGAAAATTAGTTTGAAAAAGTATGGTATTTTAGATTTTTTTTCTTTCTGTAATATGCAATTTAAATAAGTATCAAATAAAATTTAAAGAATTTAATACTTATTTAAAATAGATATAATTAATTTTACAGCTTAAAATTTAATATCACCAAATTTATATTTTGGCAAAATATATATTGAAATAAATAATATTTTGCCGAAGATAAACTTATTCCTTCCTATCAAACAAACATACAAATAAAAATGAAAAGAAAGGGAATCGAAATGGGGCAGTGCAATCTGATTCTCTTTGCCACAATTCCTTCCAAATAATGAAACCCCAAGTCTATACTACTAAAAGAATGAGAAAAGAAAAACAAATAATTAGAAGCTCATCAGCATGTGAGCTTGTTTCTACACAAATGTTTATACAGACACAAACTTTGCCTCACCAATAACATTAATTTTTATTACAGACACAAGTTTACCTCACCAACAACATTCACCATATGAACCAACATATATGTTGTTTTTTCGTTACATATGACTCCCTTTACCGGTTTCACAACTTCATAAATTTATATAATCACTCCATATTTACACAACAATATTCTCAGAAAAGAATCGAACCTTTAGACGCTTTCCAATGCACCATTTGGCTCCACCGCAGGGTTCTCGTCTGGAAGGGAAATCACACTTTCGGATGCACCATTTGGCTCTACCAAGGGTTTCTTGTCTTGAAGGGGAATCATGCTTTCGAATGCACCATTTGGCTCCACCGCGGGTTTCTTGTCCTGAAGGGAAATCATGCTTTCACACGCACCATTTGGCTCCACCGCGGGTTTCTTGTCCTGAAGGGAAATCATGCTTTCACATGCACCATTTGGCTCCACCGCGGGTTTCTTGTCTTGAAGTGAAATCACGCTTTCGAATGCACCGACCAAGGCCTTGACCTTACTCTTTCGGGTTTTCACAAGCTCGGTTGCAGTCTCTTCAATCACATTATTAAACAAACTCTGAAGTTCCTTCTTTCCTTTCACTTCTTGGTGTTTTAGAACAACTTTCACAGACTCACTTTTCGTGCCATTTTTATCACCATGACTAACCCCTCTCTTCGTGAAAATTTTTCGACCGGCATCAGCTCTACCACTTTGGTTATCTACAAGTACTCTTGCTCGCCTAAATTTGAGCCTCCTTGGACTACTAGTCTCAGGCTGTATGACAATTCCCTTCCCTTTCCTAAACTTTAGTTTTCGGGCAGGGAGGTCTTTATCTTTTTGGCTAACTGCTCCACCCTTTCTAAGCCATCTCTTAGATTTGGTTTTTGTGTTCTCTAGTTGTTTCTCAGTACCGTGTTCGGGAGACTTCGACAGAGACATGGAAGATGACGATGGGGATAATGAAGATAAAGAAGATCGAGTAGTTTGACTTCCACTTTGAGCGTTCTTTTGTTTTTTCTTTTCTGATGATACCGTTGCTTTTCTGCTATGAATTCTCCTCTTACTGCTTTCCACATTTTTCTTTTCAGAAAGCAAGGAAGAGCCCCCGTTGTCAATTCCATTTCGATGAAGTCCATTTTGTTCAACAATGCACGTCTTCTCCACATTTTCATTGTCCTCGCTCATTGTGTTACTCCTTGTTTCTTTGCTTCTTCTAATGCTTGAACCTCCATGTGAGTTTAATAAGAGAGCCCCAGTATACTTTGCGAGGTTTCTTACTTTACTCATACTTCCCTTAGTTGGAAGAGAGTATGACTTATATAACAAAGGTTTAAGATTTGAATTATTAGCATTTTCCACACAACCATCTAATCCCTTGAACGATGATGAAACCTTATTAGGAGATGTGTTTGCGATCTTGCTTGACAATGAAACCTTTCTCTTGAGAGTCGTGGAAATATCGGTTTTGTTATTTTTGGAATCATTTGATAGATCAAGACTGGTAACCCATTTCTTTTTTCTTTCGGCTAAACTAAGAGCCTTTCTCAATGATTGGCCTGAACCTGAAATTGCTGCACCCAATCTTGGCGTGCAACCTGAACCTGATATTGCTGCAGCCAATCTAGGCGTGACACTCTTTGCCTCAGCTTCGAAAGGGTCTTTGTGTCCGAACTTGCAGAGATCATGGCAGGAACCTATTGAAGCTCTAAGGTAACGGGAGCGAATCCTCGGTAAACCTGTTTTCTGAATAGAGTTCCATATTATCAATCCATCGCTCAGCACAGTTTCCTCTTGAATCACTTGAATGTTGTTTGTGTCCATGGTCATAATTAGCAATTAATTTAGCAAGCTCACAACGCTGCAGCAGAAAAAATCAGAAATAAATTTTAGCGTGCATGATTTCGTTCTCATGGATAAATAATTAACTAGAAATTCTATAAAGATCATCTACAGCTTAACAACTATTACAAGATTGCCAGCCTGAAAACAAAAGCCGTTCAGATATGATGATAATATGTATCTCCAATCAATGAATTGAAAAATTTTTAAAAAGGAGAAAAGGAGGCTAGCATCAGTGCTTGGATTTTGACAGTCCGATGAAAAATAAAACTACCTCTTAATAGTTTACACGAAAGCAAGAATCCTCCAGGGTTGATGATAGTATGAATCTCCAATTAATGAATTGAAGAAAATCAGCATGTAAAAACTCAGAGAACAGACGAAAGGGAGCCCGTATCAAAGAGTCCAATGAAAAATGAAACCACCTCTTAAAAAAATTTCAGTGAACAAATATATTTTTATTTCAGGCACGAAGATATATTTGCTTTAGTTCAGGGGTTTCGACTTGACACTATTCTGTTACTTTATACGTGTATTCGCAACAAGAGAATATAGCTCCAAATTTAAGTAATCTCCATAATGTACGTAATCTCATGCAAATTTTTTTGATTATTTAAACCCAAACAAACAGAATCCAAAATTTAGGCCTTGAAAGTTTTCAATTTCATGTTAAACCTATAGTTTGAACATTAGAAACCGATCATAGAAATCTCACTCTATATTTATCATCAGCAAGAAAAGTGATTATAAGTACACAAACATATCAATAAAGAATGCATAAAAACAAAATCTAAAATCAAACAATTCCTCTGCATTAAAACACATCAAACTTTCACAATCATTGCAATATATGTATGTACAGATAAACACTTGCAGATACCCTTAAACCATTTCACACTTCTCTCCACAAAAACCACCAAAAAAAACTCATCCAAAAATCAGCTCAATAACATCTAAAACAACCCTAATGAAATCATACCGATCCATATTCCAATTTACAATCAAAAGGGCTAATTTCTATGGAAAAATTAGACCCATTTTCAAACCATCAAATTCATTATCAAAATTAACAAAACCCCATTTGAGACTGACTAACTATATCATTTAGAGAGAAGCAACATTGAAAAAAAGTGGAAAAAATAAATGGGATTTTTGTCCGTACCTATTTTCTGGAGATTTGTGAAGGGAAAATGAAGAAGGAGAGAGACCCCATAAGGATCATATGATCCATAAACCTCCTTCTCTTTATGAAGCTGCTGTGATTCATTGTTTTGTTGAATCTGTTGTGATAAAATCCCCTTTTTTCCGGCTAAATTCCCTCTTTTTCTAACAGACCATTTTTCCCAAATTGGCATCAGAATACTCTGCAACTTATTTTGCTCAAAAAAAGGAATTTGTACTAATATTATTACCTAATTTATAAATTTTATTTCGCAATTGATATTTTCTGCAAGATATTTGAATTTTGAAGAATAAGGCGAGACACTTTGATTTTATATCTTTTCTATTATTAGAAATTTGATTCATGGAAAGGATTTGACGCATAGTGGACAGTTGTTTGAACTGATTTGACAACTTGAGTAATCTTGTTGAGATTAAAAATCCATGTGAATCAAGTTGAATCCAAACTCGAACCCTTAACAAACCAACATTGAAAACTACATATGACATTAGAATCCGTTTGTTGGAAGGAATGACTGATAATGAAAATAAGATTATATTACTCTTATATTGATTTCATTTCATGTATGATATATTTCATTGAAAAGTCAATAATGACATTTCTTTAAAAAATTGTGATTATCATTATCCAGAACATATCCAAACTCGGAAATATGCAAACTTAGAAGAAATATATAATTTTTAACACGAAAATTGCTAGGTTGATGACATAACAAAGGAAATCTATCTACAGTGGATCATAACTGAGGTTCAATTAGAGCATTAAGTTTCATAATATTAGATTTGCAATAATTGGATAATTAGCAAATGTCATTACCATTCATTAGAACACATTTGGGCGATAGTGACAATCAAAACAGAACAAGAACCATCGAATCTGTCCCTAGGCCTACTGCGACAGTAGTTCTTCTTTCTATTCCATGATGAATCCGAAGATTTATCAACAAGCTTCAATAAGCAGCAAAGTCAAAGCATGCTAAGACCTAAATCACATATTACAAAATCAAAGCTAAATGTGTCTCAACCAGTTTACCTTTCCTCCGATACGTGTAAACAACCCCTTCGGGATATCGCAAAGTTAGTCACTGAAATTCATTGTCCCTTCGATGAGAAGTCCGCGGTTCTTCTTTGCAGCCCAAACTTGAGCATTTTTAAGTACAGAAAGAATTTAGTAAAGGTTGACATCTAGATATATGAGAAGTTGAATCAAACAAGAAGTGAATTACAGAAGGACTTCTGGCTCAAGGTTTATTACGAGAAAGTGATTGACTGATGAAAACTACGTGATGATTTCTCTTACAAGCCAATGCAAACTAGGGTAGGCAAAGTACAACATGAAACAAGACGGAAGGACAAATACAACAGTGAGAAGAATGTACAAGGCCAAGATTGCAGCACTGGCAGGTATTGCATATAACACGATCAGAAGAAATATCATAACCAATGGGAATTTCATCGTCATGTGAAGAACGAAAACCAAGAACTTATGAAAAGAGGAATGTAGTCTTTCGACATTGAGGTGGCTACGGCTTTGCACGTCTGTTACATGATGGTGAATATCTGACTGTTCTGGGAGATGGGTAGTGGTGGCCTGCCTATTAATTCTTTGGCTAACTTGATTTTCCGAGCAGAGTGTTGGATGATCCCCACAAGGGGAAGAATGCGATTTCATCCTGTCACCATTCATGCTCTCAACCATCCAGAGGACAAAGAAGTTTTTGCTCGGAAACTTGAGATTCCCCTTATACACGAGTCTGAGAGATAAAAGATTACACCATGGACATGTTATGAAAAATGGGAACTGAAGATGCAGGGTGGGGAATTTCACGACAGCCTGTTGCAAACATAGGACACAGTTCTTGCATAGGGTGTGGCCACACCATAAAACATAGGGTATATTTTCGACAATGTTAAAGGATTCCCAGCATATAGGACATTCCAAACCTTCTTCTCTGCTCGTTTTCAAAGTAAGCTCATCATCTGAGCAATCTGAAGGAGCTTGATTTGACTTCGAAAAGTCGTTCTTCAATCCAATTGTTCCAGAAATAGCTTTCGAAGCAAAACTCCACATGGTCAAATTGATAACTATCACTCAATTATTCTTCTCGAAGGTAACTGTCAATTGCATTCACTCCATGGAATCAAACCTGATAAAATATTTACATCTATTAAACCACTGACACAAGCTAGACTTGCAAGATATTTACAGCTTCAATTTATTTAAGTGGGTTTGGATTCAAGAAAATAATGTCCACTAATTTCACGATTAATTTGTGCTTCCAAACTATTACTTAATAATGCATTCCCATTTTCTAAGTCTTCGTCAAGTAAGGTTCGTACAACATGAAAGGATACAACCAAATTCTAGATATAACATAAGAGAAACTAATGATTGTCCATTCAACACGAATAGCAATAATAACTACATATAAGCAAGCAGTCTACCCCCTAACAATCAGAATGAATGCTTATATAACACTTAAGTAGACAATTTCAACACAATATAATATATACACAAGTAATAAGGACTGCATCAGGGCCTGCAACAATCTCTTTTCTGCAAAGTATAATGTAAATGTGGAAAAATCCACCCAATTTCCCACTCCTAAAATGGTGAAAAAGAAAACTTAATATTAATATGGTATAATTTATGAATTCAGCAGCTACTAATCAAAGAATAAATTCAATTTTCTCGCCCATTATACCATAACTACATCAAGAATTGATATATGCCCCTTTGCACATAGTCGATAACAAATCACTCACAAACTCAAGCTTCCTTAAGTTCATTTGTTTTGAAGATAAATGATTTCAGGAAACAATACAATCAACATGCACACCAATTTCCAAACAAAAATCAACAAACCCACAAAAACCCAGATACAGATTTCAAATAATATAGTCTCTATTGGATTTAATCATATGCAGAAAACAAGCATGACTAGAGAAAGTAAATGAGAGAGATGATAATCAATCAGGGTAAATTAGATCAAACCCTAACTGGGAAATTCAATATTTTACACAAAATTCTCAAGAACCAAACAAAAGATCAGAACACTTACAAAAAGGTGAAGGGATTTCTGGGTTGTCTCTGTCTCGTTACCCCTTGAAAGTCTGATGCCAAAAAGAAAAAAAGTGATTCAGATTCAGTGTTCTTTGGTTTCTGAACATCTATGAAACAAAATACAAATTGAACAGATCAGGTTTTCTGACTCATCACTATCAATCGTATATAGGAAGAAAGATCAAATATCAACCGTTGATACTGTTTTCCAATTTCCTTTCATCTGCTCAAAATTAGTTTGCCTGCTCCTGCCATTACTCGAGTCTTGATTCTTGGGCACTTCTGATTGGGTCGAATCGGTGACGATCATTTTTGGGTCGGGCTTCTTCGTTTGGGATCAGCATGAAAATGAAAATGAAAATGGCCCGGTCCACTTAACTCGAAAAGTATGGACCAAATTAAAAATGTATAAATTTCAAGTCCCATCTATAAGATTGAGTATTATATTTATGAAACAGCTTGGATTCAAGAATGTTGAGGCATTGAGAACTAAAATTGGAATCAATCAACATAAGATAATACAAATTAATTTTTATAAAAGGATAGATTGAATGTAACCCATAAACCTCAGTTTCTAACGTTTATATATTGAAATAATTTATATAAAATAGAATTGAAAATTCTTTGACTGTTGAAATATTTTGAATTTATAAACAGCATATCATATGTTTTGTGACTCTATTATTTAATAGAACTTCAATATGGTATCATTTATTAAAATTAATATGAAAGATGTTTACACTTTCCTAAACTTGAAGTCAAAGCCAATATTTTAATAATTATCATGAAAATTAAGCTTATAATCATATATAGAAATTACAATAAAACTTTAGACAAAATTATGGACAAAATATTTAATACTCCTGTTTAAAGTTTGGGATTAGGTGATTGAAATTTTTCTCTAGGAGCTTCTCAGAAAAATTAAATTTATTAATAATTTAAGTGAATTAAATAATTAGACAGATTTTTGGTGGCAGGTCATAAACTCCATAATCAAACAATACGAATTTAATAAATTATTACATTATCAGTACTGTGTGACTGAATCTGAATTGTTACATAATATAATACTTGTAGTTATATTATCATTTTTACACAAGTATAATAGGATTACAATCATACAAACTAGAGATGACAAACGAGCATTAAATTTTATATGTCTTGATAATTAGTTAAGATGTCAAAAATTAAAATATTCCAATTTTATAACACGTATGTCACATTTAAGAGTACAAAATTAATTTGTGACATTTAAAATATGAGGTTGTTATGTAAATATATTTAAAGGAGAGAGACAGCTACATTTTGATTTTTTGTAGGAACAAGTTGAGATTTAAAATAATCAATTAAGATAATAAAATTGGTCTCATTATTTGATTTTATTATATTTTAATTATGACCGGCTAAGATAATGTGTCACATTATTTGTTTTTATAAATTTAATACATTGTGATGCTTATCGAGGTGACTTATATTGTTTATCATACTTCTTATTTCTAAAAAAATATACATATGGGATAACACATGTAATATTATAGGACAGAGTTAATGATTTCAGTTAACCAAAAACTAGTATTTTAATATTAGGTCGGTAAAAAAAAAATATGATACTATATAGTGGATTATGTGAGTCGTTACAAATGATATTAGGTTGACCTAGTTATTATATTATAGGTCCCAATTTAGTTGGCCATTTGGCAAAAGAATACAACGAGAGAGTTGAATGTGATATACCAATTTAAAAATGAGAATTATAAAATTAAAATAAGAGTTTGAGAGTATTATATTGAAAAATAATTGTAAAAATGTATAATTAATAACTTACCAACTAGTATGATAGTTAGATGCTATATCAACATTAATAATATCAAATCCTGGGCTATAAAAAAAATTTGGACTCTTAAATTTTAAACAAACATGGACTCAACAAGAAAATAAAGGAAATTGGTCCAAGTCAAAACTTTAAGAAATAGGTTTAATGATTATAATATAATTAATGTAGGTACTAAAGTTATTGATAATATGGTCTTAATGTCATAATTAAGGACAATATTACAATAGTTATGTCCTTAGTAAAACCATTGGGAAGCTACAAAATCACAAAACCAAAATCTTACATGCATGAAAAGAAAACAATAATATAAAATATTTATATTATTTTATTGTCTCGGTGCACAATTAATTGCTATATATTATAAATCTCATGTATGTATTATTATAGCTCAACTTGTTCCAAACTTTGTAATTAATTGAAAAATATAGGGTTGCATTATTCATAAAGAATAAATTGTTTTTCGATAATAAGTATCTACAATTTTGAACATTAAACAACTTATTTTTCTCGAAAAATAATGTTAGATGGTTGTGTTGCTTTATAGTTTGGACTAAACATGTGTTCGGGTTGGTAGTCTCAAGCCCAAGGATGGGTTCACAGATGCTGCGATCAACTACCAATGTCCAGTTCAAAAAAGGAAGTTGGACATTGTGTTACAACAGAAACGCGCTGTCAAGTTGTAGGAAATACTAAAAGGTATTTGACATGACGGCTTGAGAAAGAGAGTACATTTAGAGAGACAAGGGGACACCCCCGAGGTAG